>VMDO01006467.1:0-100162 GCA_007922755.1 Pedetes capensis
ATGAAGGAAGAATATCAAAGTATTAAATAAATAGGGAGACATTACATATCATAGAAAGTCTTCATATTATCAAGATGTCAGTTATTCCCAACTTGCCCTATAGATTCAATGCACTCTTGATAACAGTACAGTCCAGCAATTATGCTCCTCAGTATTTGCCTGAATGAATTCAAACTTTTTTCTACATGATATGTATATCGATATTTATAGCAATTTTATTTAGAATTGTCAAGACTGGAAAGCAACCAAATTTCCTTTTATAGCTGAAATGACAAATAGTATGTCATACATTTTAGACAATAGAATAGTATTCAACACTCAATAGAAATGAAACTACAAATTCCAAATAGACATAGACTATTAAATGTGCATTGCTAAGTGAAGAAGAGCCAATCAGAAAGACTATGTACTGTATGATTTCAACTATATGATTTTCTGAAACAGTCAAAACTATGGAGACAGTAAAATAATCAGTGGTTTTTGAGCATTAAAGGCCAGGTAGGGATGAATAGATGGAACATAGATGAATTTTAGACAGTAAAACTATATAATCCTATAATGGTAGATAGATGCCATAATTTATTTGTTGAAACCTACAGAATTTAAGAAATCAAGAGTGAATTCTAGCATAAACTATGAACTTTGGGGGATGATGATATGTAAATATAGAGTCACAGATTATAATAAAAGTCCCACTCTGTTGTGAGATATTGTTAGTGAAGTAGGTTGTGCCTATTGAGTGGGCATAGATCTATGGGAAATGTCTGTACCTTTTGCTCAATTTTTCTTTGAACTTAAAAATGCTTTAAAAAAGAAAGTCTAAAAATTAATTAAAACTAAGAAAATGAAAAGATAAAAGTCATGATAAAATTTTATAATATGTATGAATAGAATTACTTTTAGTAATGCAAAGAAAGGATGAAAAATAAAACCTGAATAGGTACCATGATTATGGAAGTATAACAGAAGCATGGGCTTTTCTTCCTTCTTTATAATTGCATGTACTGTGAAGATTATCTGAATGTACATGGCATAGGAATCAGAAAATAACTGCACTATTCATTGAGCATCTATGATAGTGTTACACACTGTGATAAATATTTCATAATTGTACCAAGACTAAATGAGTTCATATTTATGAAGTGTGTAAAACACACTTTAACATATAAGCACTATATTAGTTTTAAATAAAATAATAAAACATTATTTATTTTTATAAAACCTCTATAAAGCAGGAAATATTATTACTATCATTGTATAAAGGAGAATATAAATATGTAAAAGATTAAGTTACTTTTCAAAGTCCACATTGTTCATCTAATATTAAGAGTCAAATCCTAGCAGTGATCTTTAATTCTGATTTCTTCACTGCTACAAGTTTAATTGCTGTAAAGTGTTTCCTCCAATTCTTTGCTGGTAGGTGTACATATGATCTGATCAGCTGATCCCATAGTTTGTTCATTTGCTGTAGCACAGTTTATTTTCTTGCTTGAGGGAATGGGATTAAATATATTTGCAATTTTCTCACAGTGTAGGTAGATATGGTAGGTCCAAGGGTCAATAAAAAATTAACATGCCCAAGTCGTCAAAAATGAAATTTATCCTCCTTCACCAACAAGATGAATGATTCCAACTGTATGGTTTTCTGGAAAATTCAAAACTATGGAGACAGAGAAATGATCATTGGTTGTTGAACATTAAGGGCCAGGGATTCTTCAGAGGAATAGGAAAATGAAGGAAAGGATAATATTGTTGTACAGGTATGAAATTCAGCTTTGCATTTTACAACTTTCTGGTGCTAAAAAAATCCTTACCTTGGACTTTTATCTCATCACATTTCCCAATTTACAAAATTTGATATCTTTCTATTTATCAGAAAAACTTTCTATTTATCAGAACAAATTAACACCCATCTATCTTTCTTTAAGCACTCCAAATAGTTATTACCTCATGCTATTAGCCTAGGAATCTTTTACTGACTACTCTTAATTACTGTAGAAAAATGAGATTATAACACTATGAGAGCAAAGTCAATTAGAACATATTTTACAGCCCATAAGAGATTAATGCTTACTAATATATTGAATCTGGCTCCATTTCTTTAGAGCACATTGTAAAAAAAATCATCTTTATGATCATAACCAAAGATATTTTGATATTCTATGCTGGAAAATCAAGACAAATTAATAAGAATTATTATAAAACTATTAAGCAAAGACCAACCAATTTGGTCAATAAAAGAATATAAAAGCAACAAAATTTCAGCAGGAACAAAAATAATTGCAGATGTTCACTTAAATACTATAAACCATAACAAGGCAAACTGAACAAGCCTAGGTTTTGAACATTAGATAGACAATAGTTTAAAATCTAAACCTATCACTAAAAAATAGTGGTAAATGATAGTCTTGTTATTTAAAATATATTTTCCTTTAATTTGTTTTCTGTTTACTCCTTAATAGCTTCATTTAAGTATAATAAACATAAAATACTGCAAATATGCAATCTGTCTAGTTTGGTAAATTTGATAGACACACAACCTCTATGAAATCAATACTATCAGAATAAAGACATATTTACCATTCTCCAAAATTTCCTCTTGTTCTTTCCAATTTGTATGTGTGACGTTTCCTTCTTCCTTCCCCATTCTCAATTGCTGATCTTCCTGTCACTTTATATTATTTTGAGTTGGCTAGATTTTTATGTAAATGGAACAATATAATGTGCATTATTTTTGTTGAGATTTTCTTCATTCAACTACTTTGAGATCTATGTATGGTGTATCAATAGTTCATTTTTATCATTAGATACTATTTCTTCATATGGATTTATGATAATACTCATTCATTTACTGTTGAGATTTTAAAAATACACCCCATAACTAGGGTCCTTCATACTAGCCTGAGGGACTGACCTCTAGGTGACCCCAGGGCTATATTCCACTCACTCACTCTTACCCCTCCCATAGAGTGAGCAAAGATGACCCCTTACCAATCTGACCCAGCCTCAACCACCTCAATTTTGATTGGCTACCCCTAGCACCCCAGTTAAATAACTGCCCCTACCTGGCAGGTATGACAGTTTACCTGCTGTACCTGTCATAAATGTCCTCTAATTGGCTATCCCAAGTACACACTCCCCTCCGGGAGCCTATATAAACAAGCTCCTGGACCCCACTTCACCCCACCACCATTCTCCATACTTCAGCTGCTTTCAGAACCCCATCACCTCTATTCAGTGCTCTCAAATCCAGCAGGAGATCTCCAAGGAAGCTGACTCATCAAGACCAGGGGCTCCGAAGCACCAAAGGCTACAAGCAAGCCTCAAAAAGCCTCCCAATTCCTCCCATCCTTGGGAAGGAAGGAGGCAGAGAAGATGAGCTGCGAGAGTCAAGAACGGACCTCCTGCCCAGCGGAATATCAACTGCTTATTGCTGTGTCATTAAGGCTGAGCTGTACCATCAGCTAGCACTTGACAGGGGCTGCTTGCTGGTTGCACCCCACTTGGGGAATAACCTAATAAAATTTCCCTCTCCTGTTTCCTGCAGAAGGTCTCCGGAGGTCCTTCTTTGGCACATCCAGCCACCACACCAACCCAGTCCAGTGGGTCCCCGATACCCACTTGGTTTCGGGGCAAGGCTCTGACCTCTGCTGGGCCTGAGCTGAACCCTGACAATTCACCATTTAGTAGACATTTGAATTTCCAGTATTTGGCTATTATGAATAAAGTTGCTGTGGATATTTATGTGCAGTTTCATTTCTTATAGGTAAATACCACAAAGTGGAATGGCTGATTTATATGAAAGATATAGGTTTAAAATTTTAAGAAAGTACTAAGCAGTTTCTCAAAGTTTATATAAAATATTACATACCATTACATTGTGAGAATTCTGGTTATTTCAAACTCTTCTCAGTACTTGGTACGATCAGTCTTCAAATTTATACATTCTAGTCGGTGTTTTTATTTTATATTTTCTAGCAACTGATCATGAGCACCTTTTCATGTGCTTGCTTACTATTCACATATTTTCTTTGAAAGAGTAGCTGTCCAAATTTGGGGCTTTTTGTTATTATTATTATTTTTTTTTTGGTAGTACTTGGGGATTGAACTCAGGGCTTTGCATATACTTTGCAAGTGCTCAACCATGGGGCTGCCCTCCCAGACCCTTTATTTATTTATTTATTTATTCATTCATTCATTCATTCATTCATTCATTCATTTATTTGGACAGGATCTCATTAAGTTATGCAGGCTGCCTCTGACCTTGAACTTGTGATCCTTCTTCCCTCTACCCTACGGTGTTGAGACTACATGTGTGCACAACCATACCTGGCTTTGAGTCATATTTATTGTTGAATTTTGGAAGTTTTTTCTGAACATCACTCTTTTATCAGATAAGTGTCTTTCAAATATTCTCTCTGATCTTTGACCATTTTATCATTTTCTTATCGGAAAACAACTTAAACTTCTTGTCAAATTAATGTCAATAAATAAAAGGCAAAAGGAGATAAACTGATGTAAATGATATAAAAAATAAAATATTGTAAAAATAAAAATATCATCTTTCACATTTTTCACATTTATCCTATTCAGCAGACTGTCCCAAGTCTTTGCTAAAATACTTGTCCTTCTATTATATTCCTGATGTCAACTGCAGAGATTGTTATACTTCATCCTTTTTGGAAGTTGAATCTCTCATTATCCTTGACAGGTTTGGAAACATTCTTCCTTAGTTTTTTCCATGGTCATGCTCTGCAACCACTTCAGTATGTTGTTGGCTGTCTAGCTTCACATGAATCTATTATTTATCTTGCCTCTTGAAAATACATGATATCTCAACCTTTCTGATATTGCCTTCAGATCTACCTATGTTCTGGATTCTCTATTTCACTCTCCCTTCTTCCTTCAGTCTCTTCTTTCCTTCTGTCTTTCTTTATTCAGCTATTATATGAATACATATAATGAATAGATAATTGTGACAAATATCAGGAATACAAGATTATATATAATTCCTGACTTCATTAGAGAGAGTTGAGAGAATTTTTTTCAGTGCTGTCTATTGAACCCAGTGTGTTATACATTCTACTTAAACACTCTAGCACTGAGCTACATCCTCAGCCCTTAATTTTTTAAAATAACAAAATAATTTAAGATATATGGGATTTGCAATTTGCTATGGTGCTTTATAGCAAGGGCACATTACTTTGCTCAGAAGAGTTTGGGGAGTTGTTCTGGAGGGAATGACCCTAATTTGACACCAATGGCAAGAATTAAACTTATAGACACTGTTTTCATTATTATGTGGTGCTGTATCTGACCTTCCTGCCTTTCCTTACTCTGAGGATAGATCCTTCTATTGTCTCCTAGACCATGGTCTTTATTAATCCAATCTGGTGCATAGAGTCCTGAAGCCTGAACTGTCCTCCAGTTCCTTATATGACAAGGGCTTTCTCAGCCAGCATTTCTTACTTATAGTTAACTTTACATAGTAGTTTACATAGTTCATGGACTAACAGCTCTAAATCAATTCCATAGTTTTTATTGTCCTACTGAAGTTTTAATTTCATATAAAAATAGCTAGAGGTGAGAGAACACTTTTAATTAAGTATTGTATGCAGTTGATGAATGTATACAAAAACATCACCCAAGGGGTATAGATTTTTATAATGAGCTTCTTTCATTGACTTTCTTTGACTTCCAACACTATTTGAACTTCTGCTCTGGAAGGCCAGATTACTCTTCGCTTGTACTTTCAATATTAAAATAGGATCTCTTGCAAGTACTGAGTTGGTCCCACTTGCTGTTACCACAGCAGGGTCCATACTGAAGACGCTTCAAATCTCACTATTATTCTGAACTTCCAGAACAATTCCTGACTATCTTAATGAGACACAGCACCCCAGCCCTGATGTCAAAGTGAAGCTGTTTCTAAAAGTTCAAGCGGTGTCTTATAAAGAATTTATTCTGTGTCATATTGTCAATAAAATGATAAATATTTTCCATAATCTAAGCAGTGACCTTGAATTGACTGAGGTAATTAACTAATATACAGTAAAGTAGGCCATTTTTTTAGTACCAGGGACTAGTTATGGAGTGCAAGAAAGATGATTTCACAGTATGATTTATTCCTTGTTGTTGTTATGGGCTATCGAACCAGGTTCAACTCATAGTGACCCTATATACCACAGGACAAAACACTCCCTGATTCTGTGCCAGGCACACAATATTATTTATGTTTAAGCCTATTGTTGCAGACACTGTGTCAGTCCATCCAGTTGAAGGTATTCCTTTTCCTCATTGAACTACCACTCTCCTAAACATAATGGCTTTCTCCAGGGATTGGTCCTGCCTGACAACATGTCCAAAACTCACAAGATGCAATCTAGCCATCTTTGCTGCCAGTGAGCACACTGGTTGCACTTCTTCTAGGACACATCTGTTGGATGTTTTGGCAGTCCATGCTATACTCAATATTCATCTCCAGCACCACAATTCAAAAACATCAATACTTCTCTTGTCTCCCTTATTCAATGTCCAGGTTTTGCAACCATATAATGTGACTGAAAATACCATGGCATGAGTCAGGCACACCTTCATGTTCAATATGACATCTTTACTTTTCAACACTTTAAAGAAGTCTTTTGCAATACCTTTTCCCAATGCAATGCATCTTTTGTTTCTTGACTTCTACTTAACACAGGTGTTGATTCTAGAAAGAAGTAAAGCAAAATCTTGGATAACATCAATCTTTTTCTTCATTTATCATGTAGTTGCTTACTGACCCAGTTGTAAGGATTTTTGTTTTGTAGATGTTGAGGTGCAATCCATACTGAAATATGTGTTTATTTGATCTTCATCAGTAAATACTTCAAATCCTCTTCATTTTCAAGAAGCAGAGATGTGCCATCCTTTAGGGGGCAGATATTCTGTCTTTATCCCTACCTCAATGAATGCACTTTTATGAATTTACTCTGGAAGTGTGAATACTAAAACTTCTTCACCTATGCCATATTACCCTAGAATACAGATGAGTTAATTTGGGGGAAAGTGAAATTTATTTCTTTTGTTACTATTTCTTCTGCCTATAACATCAGGTTGTCCAGGTATGTTGGTGGCTTATCAGAATGCTATATATGGAGGTTTTACTGTGCTATTTGGCCATTTATAATATTCCCCTCTTGCTACAGGAAGTGAGACTAGCTGTGATCTTCACTAGACTCTGATGAGTTACAACTTAGCCTTCACTGCAAGACTTAAAGTACAGACTCAAATCTGTGTATCAAAGTATAAGGGAATAGCAATATAATATGGAGAGACTGATGAGAACATCTGGCCTATCCTACAGAGTTAAGCACTCTCAAATATAGTGGTGGAAAGTGAACCTTCTAGGTTGAAAGATACTCAAAAGATTAGTGGGAAAATTTACCTTCTTAAAGTAGGGTTGACCTAAATAATAGGAATGGAGCAAAACTACTGGGGCTTCCTTTTGCTAATGTGGCATGACTGAAAGTGAGAAGAAACAACTGTGAATGTCCATTAATAATTGGAATGTGGAATGTACATAGTATGAATCCAGGAAAATTAGAAATTATCAAAAGGGAAATGGAGCTTATAAACATCAACATTCTAGGTATCAGTGAGCTAAAATGGATTGGTATTGCCTATTTTGAATGAGAAAATCATATGATCTACCATGACAGAAATGACAACTTAAAGAGAAATGGGTTTGCAATCATTATGAAAAAAGTCATCTCAAGATTTTTCCTAAAGTACAATCCTGTCAATGATAGAATAATATCCATACACCTATGGGCTGGGATTTAGCTCAGTTGGTAGAGTGCTGCACTGCAGTCTCTGAAGTCCCGAGTTCAATTCCTAGCACCACAAAAATGGGAGAAGGACCTGGAAATCCACTCCCAAGGCAATCCCGAAACAGTCAGCCATTGAAAACCCTATGAGGGTCGCTATGAGTCAGATACTGACTCGACGGCACTTAACAGTAACAACAACATAAGCAAGGCCAATTAATATGAATGTTACTAAAATTTATTCACAAAAGAAGAAATGGAAGATGTATACCATCCTCCGCAGTCTGAAATTGATCAAACAGGCAATCAGAATGCACTGGTAATTACTAGTGATTGGAATTTAAAAGTTGGAAATAAAGAAGGCTCAGTACTTGAAAAATATGGCCTTGATGATAGAAATGATGCTGGAGATTATAAGATAGAATTTTGTCAGATCAATAATTTTTATTGCAAATTAATTTTTTTACCAAGACAAACAGCTACTACACACATGGCAATCACTAGATGGAACATACAGGAATCAAACTGACCACATTTTTTGAAAGAGATAATGGAAAAGCTTAATATCAAACATCAGAACAAGATCAAGTGCTGAATGTGTATTAAATCTTCAATTGCTCATTTCCAGGTAGAACTTGAAACTGAAGAAAACTAGAACAAGTCTTCCTGAGCCAACATATGACCTTGTGAATATCCAGTCTGAGTTCAGAAATCATCTCAAGAACAGAGTTGATGCCTTAGATAGTAATGATTAAAGATCAGTGAGTTATGGCATGACATCAAATATATCATTCAGGGGAAAGCAAAAGATTATTTTTAAAAAACAGGAAAATAAAGAAAAGACCAAGTTATATGTGAAAAGAAACTCTGAAACTTACCAAGAACATCAGTTGTTGTTGTTAGGTGCCTTAGAGTCATGGTCAACTCATAGTGACCCTCAGAGGGTTTTCAATCGCTGACTGTTTCAGGATTGCCCCAGGAGTGGATTGCCAAATTCTTCTCCCACTTTTGCAGTGCTGGGAGTTGAATTCGGGACCTCAGAGACTGTAGAGCAGTACTCAACCAACTGAATCTCAGCCCTTGAACATCAGTAGCTAACCTAAAAGGAAGATATGACAAAATTAAAGAATTAAACAGAAGATTCCCAAGGGCAGCTTGAGAAGATAAAAATCAAATACACTAATGACATGTGCAAAAAGCTGGAGACAGAAAATCAAAAGAGAACACATTCTGATTTTATCAAGCTTAAAGAATTAAAGAAAAAATTCAAGACTTGAATGGTAATAGTGAAAGATTCTACAGGGAAAATATTAAACTATGAAGAAAACATCAAAAGAAGATGGAAATAGTATACAGAATCATTATACCAAGGAGAACTGATGGTTGATAAACAATTTCAAGAGGTAATATATGTTCAGGAACCAATGGTACTGAAGAAAAAGGTGGAAGCTGCCTTGAAGGTATTGTCAAAATACAAGGCTCCAGGAATTGAGGAATATCAGTTGCAACATTTCAATAATCAGATGCAGCACTGGAGGTACTCAACTTGTTTATTCCAAGAGATTTGGAAAACAGCTACCTGGCCAACTGACTGGGAAAGATCCATATTTGTGCCTATTCCCAAGAAAGGAGATCCACCAAATGAAGAAATTATCAAGTGATATCATTAATATCATACAGAAGTAAAACTTTGCTAATGTCATTCAGGAGCAATGGCAGCAGTATATAGCTGTGGGGTGCTCCTGGTCTGGCCCAGATATTACTGGCAGAGTGCCATGCACATAAATACCTTCATACCTTTACCTCAACTGCCCTGGGACCCTCAGGATCAGGGCAAGAGCAGCGGAGGAGGAGGAAAAGCCTAGAGATATTTTCCTGTACAAACACACACAAGCTCTTAGCTTCCACCCTTAGAAGGGAGGGAAACCCAGTGAGGTTATAACACAAGTGACATAGCACGAGTGACACAGCTCCTGGAGTTGCTGTGTGGGCAGTGACAATGAAGGATAGCTCCCTCGTGGCCTCTTTCCTGCAGCTTTTGCTGGGGCTTTTCTGCTGCCCGTCATCGTCTGGAGAGCACCGGTCCAGGGTGGTCCTGAAGTCCATAGAGACTTCTTCTCTGATGCCAGCCAATGAGCTGAGTGAGAGTACTGAGGAACTGCATCTGCTTAAATAGTCTTAGCTGACCAATCACTGTTTGGATTTATCGACCAATGATACGAGAGGAGCCAAAAAGTTTTGCAATGTATCCAATCAGTTTGCAGTGGGATTTTCAGGGAAGGGGGGCTAGCTTGCTTGGGCAAGCCCAGGCATGTCCCTGGCTTGCCTTTTCTGGCAAGTCCCTTTTACTTTTCTAATTTAGCTATTAGGCTTCTTCTGCAGATTCACAAGAATTGGGGCTTTGTCCTAAATTGTCCAGATTTATCCCTACATGTAGCCAATGAATTGTTAGAAAATCAAGCTGGATTTAGAAGAGAGCATGGAAGCCAGGACATCATTGCTGATGTCAAATGAAATTTGGCTGAAAGCAGAGAATACCAGACAGATGTCTATGTATTTTTTATTGGCCATATGAAGGAATTTTATTGTGTGGATCATAAAAATGTATAGATAACATTGCAAAGAATGGGAATACCAGAGCACTTGATTATACTCATGAGTTATCTGTATATGGATCAGGAGGCAGTCATTTGAGCAGAACAAGGAAACACTGCTTGGTTTAAAGTCAGGAAAAGTGTGCATCAGGGCTGTATTCTGTCACTATACCGCTTCAATCTCTATGCTGAGCAAATAATCCAAGAAGTTGGACTTTATGGAGAAGAACATGGCATCAGGATTGGAGGAAGACTCATGGTCAAACTCTTATGCAGTTGACAAAACCACTTGCTGAAAGTGATTTGAGACATTTCCTAAGAAGATCAAAGAACACAGCCTTCAGTATGGATTGCACTTGAACATCAAGATAACAAATGTCCTTGCAATTGGGTAGTAAGCAACTTCATGATAAGTAGAGAAAAGATTGAGGCTGTCCAAGATTTTGTTTTTCTGTTTTCAACAACAAACACTTATGGAAGCAGCAGTCAAGAAATCAAAGGACACATTGCATTGGGAAAAGCTGTTTCAAAAGACCTCTTTAAAGTGCTGAAGAGTAAAGATGTCACATTGAAGGTACATAGGTACTCCTGATTACATAGGTACTCCTGATTCATACTATGGTATTTTCAGTCATATCTTGTTTTAAAATCTGGATGGTGAACAAGGTAAACAAGAGAAGAATCAATGCTTTTGAAGTATGGTGCTGCAGAATGCCATGGACTGTAAAACAAACCAATAGATCTGTTCTAGAAGTACAACCAGAGTGCTTCTTCAAAGAAAGATGGCTAGACTGCATCTTATTTAGTTTGGACATGTTGTCAGGAGGGACCAATCCCTATAGAAGGACATCATGTTTTAGAGAATGATGGGTCAGTGAAAAAATGAAGATGCTCTACTGGATGGACAGACACAGTGCCTGCAACAATAGGCTTAAGCATAGAAAGGTAGTACTTGCTCATGGCATGACATTGAGTAGTGTTTCACTCTGGTATACATAGGGTTGTTATGAGTTTGACCCACTCAAAAACATTCAACAACATTTTCAAATGATATACTTACTTTATACTTCTAGACAAATTAAGCTAAATACAATTTATTAAAAGTCAAGAGCTAACACAAAGAACACATGAGATGAGAGAACAGGCTTGGGAAATGGAGCAGTAGCTGGGAAGCATAGCCAAAGTAGGTCACTGAAACTGTGGTCAGGACTCACTGCATTAGTCACTACTATCATCCTCCCCTTTACACCCTCAGATATTGAATGTCTAACTATCTCCATCTTTTTCATTGGCAATCTCAGACAGGAACATCTACCTTAATACTCAGGCTTAAGTCACATACAACCCAAGGAATGGAGAACAGGACTACCTGGCCCTCCATTGACATCTGTGGTGGGAAGAGGCCCTGGATTCTACTTCTTTAGATCTAAAGATAAAGGATATTAGGATATCAGACACACAACAAGTGACAGAAAAGGTAAGTGAAAATGAAACAAATACATCTATTGAGAAGCAGGTTTTCTGGCCCAGAATCCACATTCATGAACACAGGATGATATTACTCTCTTGGTAGTAAGTTCTCTCCTTCTTAGAGTAATCAAATGGAGATTAGAACATTGCTTGGTAGAGTTGAAGCTTTAAATAAGCAGGAATAACTAGATTCATGATCTCCAAATATGAATCCATTAAATCAGAGCTCAAAAATAAAATTCAGATTCTGGAGTCTCAATTTAACAATTTACGATTGAGAAGATTTGGAGGGTTGCTCAGAAATATATGTTTTAATCGAGATTTTCTAGCTGATTTTGGCGCTATGTTCATGTTCAGGAAAGACAGGACTATATAACTCATAGTTTTTGTGGTTCTAAGTATCTGCATTCCAAATACCTGTCCTTGTCCTCTACTCATTGCAATTCTCTTTACCCAAAGACAGGAGACAGAGGGAGGACAGAATTGAAAAGGAGAATGAATGCGATTTCTGCAATTTTTTGTGTCACTCATGTCACTTATGATATTTGTGTAATCATTATGTGTCTCTGAGTCGATTATAAAGGTCTAAATCACTTGTTGAATAGATTTGGTGATTTACTGCTTTCATATTCATAAAAAAGGAAAAGAAAAGAGAAAAAATAAGATTTGTCCCAAAAGTAAGAGCAGAAAAGAAATCCAGTTCTTTGAGAGTTCAGAGATAAGAAAACTAATAATCACAGATAGGAACCTACCATAAAATAGAGCTTGGATAGCCAGGCGTGGTGGTGCCCACCTGTAATCCCAGCTGCTCTGGAGGCAGAGGCAGGAGAATATGGTATGTGTTACAGTTGACCAACTTGACCAAGGTTGCATAGCTACTAGTTATAGGACTGTTACTTGAATCTCTTTCAAAATCCATGCTGTTTTTCTGTCCCATCACATCAGTGATTAGGTGGCTGAGCAACCATCAGCATCTCCTGGAGGGCTTGTTTAACACAGATGACTAGGCTCCACATCCAAGCTTTCTCATTCAGTGGGACTGGAGTGTGATCTAAGAATTGGCATTTTTAACAAGTTCTCAGGTAATGCTAACCCTTCTGATTTGGCGATCACATTTTGAGAACCACTGTGTAGCCATGACACTTGAGAAGGACCTAAAAATTGCAATCAAATGTTCCTACAGCTAAAAGTTTTCCTAAAACAATTTAGACCAGATTTTGCAAATGGATGATGCTGGATATATTTGTTTAATTTAAAATTTTCTAGTTACATGAATGGCAATATTACAAACGCAGAGATTTCAGCCAGATGCATCAGCACACACTTGAAATCCCAGTGACAGAGGCAGAAGAGTTGAGAGTTTGAGCCCAGAGGCAGCCTGTGGTAACTTAGTGAAACACTGGTTCAAAATAAAAAATGTATAATAAATAGACTAGGGGTTCAGCCCAGCAGCAGAACATTTGCAAAGTATGTGCAAGGCCCTGGGTTCAACCTCAAAATACCACAATAAATAAATAGAAACATACATAAATAAGTATCAATGAATCTAGAGATTTCAAGAAAAAATTTTTGCTGAAATAGATGAGACAAAAAGTTAATTGAATATGAGTATTATTTCCCACTATTAGGCAGCATGTGAACTTTCTGACACTTGAAATATTTAATGTTTTGTCTTACAATTAATAATAATATAACAGGTGGTAATTATTGAGTTATTAAGCTCAAATATTAAGTATATTTTGCTATTGTTCAAAATGCTTTACCTATATTACTTGTTTAACTTTCACAATCCATTATGATGAATGTATTAATCAACCTAAGGCTGATGGAGCAAATAAAATAAACTCTCATGGCTCAGACACAGCACAATAGAAGCGGATTTCCAAGCTCATGCTCATAAAATATTAGTTTATAATCTATACTATCTTACAAATGATAAATACCCTAGCCACACACTGTTCTGAGCATTTCATGTATATTAACTTGTTTGACCCTCACAACAACACTGTGAGGTAGTAAAACTATTTACATGTTATGAAAATGGAAACTGAGGCAGAAAGGAATTAGGTTTCTTGACCAAATTTATTGGTAGTAAGTACCAGAGCAGGAAACTACTTGAATCCAGGCCACCTAATGCCAGGGCCCATATTCTTAACTTTCATGTTTTCTTGTTGTTTTTCTGACTGTAGGCATTTATGTTTGTGACTCTGATTTAGATCAAAGCCTCCTTTTCACAGACAAAGAAACTGAGCATCCCATAGGCAAAATAAGTTCCCCAAAGCTGTAGAATGAGTTAGCATACTAGGTCCTATTAGTACTCATGAGTCCTGACTCTAGCAGTTCCCAGTGGGACTTTTGTTTTCACATTAAAGTAACACAAAAGACAAATATGTTAAATAAATAAATATTAATAAGATCACTCTCATTGTTCTTAAAAAGTGACCTCAAATGCCACCCTAATTATTCTCCCCAGTTGCACATAAGAGGGTCTCATCAAGGGCTTTTAAAAAGTACCATGATTAGGCCCTATCTTAGGCGTATAAAATCAGAAACTTCAAAAATGTAGTACCCAGTTTTTCAGTATGCCATGTGATTTTTCTGTGCAACTGTAATTGAGAAAAGTTGGATTAAATCGCCAGTATATGCAGATTGTATGGAAAGGCTGGTAATTAGACTTTGATGTTATCTTCTTCTGGAGGTTGTATAGGTTGCTGTAAAGACATCTGGTTCTATGTTCAATGTGAACTACATCCCTATAACCAAATGTAGTAACTGCTTGTTACTGATGTGTGTCCATGAATAATTGAAGAGTCTTACCTAGCTCACTCCCGATTAACTTCTGTGACTGAAAGGACCTGGGCTCCTCCTGCATGAAATAAGCAGACTTAATCAGTTGAATGGCACAGGTTTGTTGGGTGAATTTCCATGTTTATTGCTCTGGCCCCTTGTCCTCATCTAACCTGACATTCTTTCTATGGCTTGCTTGTGATCAACATGAGAAGGGACATTGCAGAACTGCAGAAAGTGTCACATGAAAAGCTCTTTAGTCCCCAGACCAGTTCTGCTCCTCATTATCACTTCAATAGAAGAGAAAATACAAGGTAAATTTCACAAACAAATTCAGCTAGACTAGTAATTGCAAGTCTTATTTCAAGTCATATAATGAGAATTATAGTTTGTCAGCCAAACAACATTAATTTGAATAAGCAGTTATAGACCACTTACATACTCTTCTTAATATTTACACTTTACCATAGTTACCATTTTCTATCTGCTTTCCCCGTGAGAATTTAGGCTGTGTAAGAAAAGTAACATTGGCTATCTTCTTCATTATATCTCTATCACCTACTATGTTATTGCTGTTGTTGGTATATTATATGTACTAAATAAACATTTTCCGAACCTATAAATAATTAAATCTGAGCCAGGCATTGAGGGACAGAAAGAAAAATAAGATATGATTTCTGTCATTGAAAAGCTAATATAATAAGGAAAGAAATAGAAACATGTTTATGCATCACAATTTAGAGTTATGTGGGTTATAATAAAGGTGGCTGTAAAGAAAGAGGAACTCTTGTATCATTGCAATCTACCAATCAAATTTTCCCCTAGGGCTAGAACAGCCAAAAAAGTTAAAATTCTCTGAATGTACTTTGTTTTATAGATTTGAATTTGGGACAGTATAAATAATGTACATAACTTTGAAATAAAATTTAAAAACATCCCTAGAATCTGAAAGAAAAACAAATGAAGTCGTCTACCAAATTGATGCCATAGCAACACAGAATAACCACTGAAGATTATTTTTACACACCAGCAATTTGAATGTACGTACTTACTGTGTTCACTAGAAATAGTCTCCTGCTGTTTCCTGCTTTACTGTCCATGATTTGTTATTGTGGATTTGTCCTTAGTTTGTCCATGTTTCTGCATCCACGTCTTTACATTATTGACTCCCACACTGACTCAGTCTTGGTATGTGACCTGTATTAGTTTTCCAGGGCTGCTGTGATAGGATACCACAAACTGTGTGGCTTAAATAGCATAAATGCATTGACTCATCATTGTGGACAGTGGAAGTTAGAGACTAAAGTGTCAGCAGGGCCATGCCCCTGTGAGAATACTAGGGAGGGCCTGCTGCTGGTGTCCCGCATAGCTTCTAGTCGCTCCTTAGTTCACATAGTCATAACTCCGATATTCATATAATATTCCCCCTGTGTCTCTCTGCAAATGTCCACTTTTGATAAGGATACTACTCACACTGGATTAGAGGACCACCCCTACTCCTGTATACTTACATATTAATTAGTTATCAATGCAGTGACCTTCATTCCAAACAAATTCACATTCTAAAATACTGATGATTTAGGACTTCAACATATGAATTATGGGGATGAGAGCATATTTCATTCTATGAAACTTGACTTAACCAATGAGATAGAACAAATGTGGTGAAGCAGAAGCTTAGAAAGTATTTTTACTCATGGCCTTGTACTCTTCCTACCTTAAGAAATCTGCCACATCACCATGTGAACAAACTTGGACTAGCATGCCAGATAATGAGAGGCACATAGCCCGTTGTCCCTGTGACAAGTTGACAGCTAGCCAACCTTCATAAGTAGAGAAACTTAGCTGATTGGCAGCTGACCTAGATGAGAGAGTGTAATGAAAACTAGCTAAGCCCAAATCAAATTGCATGGAGAGCTAAGTAAGTCGATTGTTTTAAACCTACCCAACCCCAAATCAAATTGCCTGGTGAGCTAAGTAAGTCTATTGTGTTAAACCACAAAATTATTGTGTGTTATGTTACAGAGCTCAATTGGTAGAGTGCTGCTCTTCAGTCTCTGAGGTCCTGAGTTCGACACCTAATGAAAACAACAGGTTATAGAGCAATAGATAATATACTCTGTATTAGAAAGTGCATCAGAGAGGGGTTAGCATTTAACTCTAAATTTTTTGTAAAATCTTTGAATGCATAACTTGTTGTTAGGTGCCCTCAAGTTGAGTCTGACTCATAGCGACCCTGTGTACAACACAATGAAACACTCCTGCACACTGTGCCATGCCCAGCGCTATGTTAGTGCTTCCCTGCTACTTATAGGATTTTCAATGGCTGAATTTTTTAGGATTGTTTCAGGAATGGATTGCCACGTCCTTCTCCCATTTTTGTGGTACTGGGAATTGAACCTTTGTCCTCAGAGAGTGTGGAGCAGCACTCTACCAAATGAACTAAACCTCAGCTGAGTAACTTAGTAACATAAAAATTTTGTCACCTAAAATGAGAGACTGTTCAGATGTATTTTCTCCTTTTCCACTCTTTCTAAATTCCTGGAGTTAACAATGCGGTTTAAACTTTTTTAAAACACCCTTTTTAATCTGGTGTCTTTATCTGTTGCTTAAGAAAAGAAGGAAAATAGAAAGTCATCTACTTAAAGCTATTATTCCTTCCTATAAACTAAAACAATATCATTTAACTAGTCACCAATTATTCATTTATTCATTAATTGGCAAATCCATAATTCAGGGAGTTGATTAACCGTTTGGACAACAGATCTCGGATATGCTAGTCATATCTTAGATATAGATTTCTTTTTACTATAAATACTTTATCACATATATTCACAATCTCAGAACTGAAAGGACCTTACATATATTTTCTAATGTTGGGAAGACCTCTATATCATTAATAATAAGCAATCTTTCCTCCTCTATTTACACACTTCTCATAATGAAAGGCTCATTATCTCTTGAGAAAGTTCATTTTATTAGACTAGTACTTGTTGTTGTTGTTGTTGTTAAGTGCCGTCGAGTCGGTATCTGACTCATAGCGACCCTCATAGGGTTTTTAATGGCTGACTGTTTCAGGATTGCCTTGGGAGTGGATTGCCAGGTCCTTCTCCCATTTTTGCAGTGCTTGGAATTGAACTTGGGACCTCAGAGACTGCAGCGCAGTTCTCTACCAACTGAGCTAAATCCCAGCCCGGGCTCAGTTTAGCTCAGTTGGTAGAGCGCTGTGCTGCAGTCTCAGAGGTCCCAAGTTCAATTTCCAGCTCCACAAAAATGGGAGAAGGACCTGGCAATCCACTCCCAAGGCAATCCCGAAACATTCAGCCATTGAAAATCCTATGAGGGTCGCTATGAGTCGGATACCGACTTGACGGCACCTAACAACAACAACAACAAAGTAGTTCTTGTCAGAAAGTACTTTCTTCTCTTGACCTCAAGTCAGCCACCTTGTACTCTGGCTGCCTGACGTCCTTTGAGCCTCTCTCCTTCCACCTATTTTACTAGTAGTTGAGAATTCATATATCATTCCTTCAAATATGTGAAGGCACTAATTACAACCCTCTGTGGTCTTTCCTTAACTGTCATGATAAAAGCTCTGACCTATATAGGGATAGTGATCTTATGATATACCTGCAATAGAAAGAAAAGTTCTGATAAACTCAGAGAATTTACCACAATTCAGACAGTATTCTAGACACAATACAGACAGAACTAAAAAGAGTAACTTGGGAGAAACAGAATTAATTACAGAGAGAAATATTGTGGACTAATATGGAATATTACTGCTATTGACGCTCTTTCTGAAAAATGTTAGTGAAGTACTCAGGAGAAAAAATAATAAATTCCATTATATGACTTTAAGAAGAGATGTGCCTTTAAAAGGATGAGCAAATACAGAGATACTTGTCCACACATAAAAGTTCACTTAGTTCTCAAAGCTGTGCTGTTTGAAAAGCTGCTGGAAATGACTGATTACATGACCATTATTCCCCGTGGGCCAGTCAGTAACTTATGCCTCCTCATTGTGTCTCTCTGGAGAATACATTAGTAGAAAGATACTGATTGCATTTACTGATGAAGAGCATGTTATTTGTGCTCTTACATGACCTAAAGTTTGTAGAATTGAGGAGCATTTCTCTGTGGGACACTGCATGTCAAATGTGGCTAAGTTTCTGGAAAATCAGTGAAGAGTAATGGTCTTCTCAACCCCAGTGCTATGATTTAGATGATCCTTGACTTCTAAGAGGTTCATATGTTGGAGGCTTGGACCCCAGAGTGGTGGAATTAGGAAGTAATGTGGAACCTGTAAAGTGGTGGCACTTAGTGGGAAGTCATTAGGTCAGTTGATGGAGGGATTCAAGTATTTCTCATATGACCTGGTTTAGCTCTTGCAGAAGAGATGATATAAAAGGTTGATCCTGGCCCAAGCCAGTCTCTCTCTGGCTTCTTGTCCTGAGGTTTGATGATTTTTTGCTCCCCCTCATACTCTTGTCACTTGCTGTTGGCCATGAGATGGTGCAGCCAAGGGGTAGGATTTTCCCACCAGAACATGCACTGTACTATTTAAACTGTCAGCATACAAAACTCTGAACTAAACAGACTTTTTTCCTTTCAAAATATCTTACCTACAGTATGTTGTTATAATAACCCACAGCAGCAAAGCAGACTATTTTTTGAGGTACCATAATAAAACATGGTGAATGCTGCTGCTGATTCCCATGCAACAGATAAGCAAGGATCCTTAGTACAGGAAGTAGCATGTCAAACCCAAGTAACAGTGTGTGATAAATTTTAACTATTGTAATCACCCCGAGACCAAGGGTCAGTGTTTTTACTGGATGTATCCCAGTTTTTATGTAAAAAAGGTCAATCAAGATCCAATATCAAGATCATATTAAGCATGTTTTTTGATCTTGATGGAATTGTGCAAGCTAAGTTTGTATCCAGGAACACTACAGTGAACTATGAATACTATAATGCATTATTGGAGAATTTAAGAAATGTTGTGTGTAGAAAATGACCTGAGAAATGGACAAACATTTTCATCCTTATGATGACAATGCTCTCCACCACCCATCGCTTTTGGTATGGCAATTTCTGTCAAATAAATACATTATGATGTGTCTTCATCCATCTTGTTCACTGGATCTGGCAACACACAAATTTTGGCTCTTCCCCCAAGTAAAAATGTCCATGAAAGTTAAACATTTTGAATCAAGTCAAGGCATGAAATTCAGTTATGGCAGCACAATTAAAGACCTTCATGAAAGAGGACTTCCAGAACTGTTTCAGAAAGTAGTAAGAACAATGGGATAATTGTGTCCAAAGCCAGGAGCAGTATTTTGGGATGGATTAATGGCAATGTGGGTTTTAATGTGATCTTCTTTTTTAAAAAATTAATGTTCATTTTATTTTTTGATATTTCATGATTAAGTCAACCTTTGAAAACAAAGTTAGGAAATAACGTCCAAAAGTAGTAAGACCACAGAGCTTTAAACAGGATGATGAGTTCAAAT
Source organism: Pedetes capensis (assembly GCA_007922755.1). Classification (NCBI taxonomy): domain Eukaryota; kingdom Metazoa; phylum Chordata; class Mammalia; order Rodentia; family Pedetidae; genus Pedetes; species Pedetes capensis. The sequence continues at coordinate 20,176 of VMDO01006467.1, forward strand.
CCTGGCTTTCCACTTACTAGTTATAAAATCTTGAGCAAGTTATTTAATCATTTAAAGACACTTGTTCCATAACATGCTGATAATGCTTACCATAGAGTGTCTTTTCATGAGACCCTAATGAAAGAATATTTCATACTTTGAGCATGCACACCCACATCAAAGAGAACTTGTACTTCCTATCATAATCATTATTATTTATTAGCACTTATTAAGTTATAAAAAATAGTCAATTTTGAAAGGAAAAAACATCTCTTTAGGCTATAAATAAAGCAGTCATCCTTAACTGAGGCAATATAATTGTATGAAAGATGCATATTATATCACTCAAACATAGGAAAGAAGAAAATTTGTTAAAAATTATGGCTTAAATCTTTCCCAAAGAGTTCTTGATCATGTGTTATGTGACCAGCGTTTGGTTTTCAGTCCTCCATGTAACATCTGTGGACTTAGATTAATCTAGATGTCAGTCTTTTTCTTCACAGAATGAAAGTCTTTATCTGGATGTTATCAAACAGTTCCTTTAATATTATATGACAATTAAACTTTTAAAATGAAAAAAATAAAATTTTTTGCTCTTCTAATCTTTCTTGTGGTTAATCCCAAATTATGTTTCCAGGAATATATATCTTCAATGTTTTGAAGAAACAAACCTATTCTGTTTTATATTATGTGTCTTTCCCACTACTTATTATATTAGGATAAGAACTTAAAAGTGTGTTTTGTAAGCCAAGACAGAATTGAATTTATTACTCCATGAGAGAAGACTTAAGCATAAGCTAAATTCTGCATCCATCAAACTCCTTGTCACTCAATGCATAACTTAAATGGCACTTCTTCATTAATGATTTCTTGTATTCCATACCCCTACCCACTGTAACAACCTCTTCAGAAGAATCAGTTCCCCATTTTCTGTGTGTCTTTCAATGTCTAAAGTTAAGCAAAGTATGATTTTTTAAGCCAATTATTAACTTAGGTGTCTATCTCTTCTAGATTTTTACATTGCTGAAAGAAAATGCAGATAACTTATTAATCAAAAACATTTATTAAACTAAGTGTTGTGGTGTCCCAGCAGTAGGGAGTTTGAGGCAAAAGGATCGATGTGAGTTCCTACACAGCAAGACTCTGTCTCAAAAGATTATTAAGTGACTAAAAGAATAATGGAAGTGATTAATGATGATGATGATGATAAAGATGATAACAATGATGGCAGCAGATAATTTTTCTTCAGCATTTTCTGTCAATTAGGCTTCCAAATATGTTCATTCATTTTATGGAGACAATAACACTGAGCTACCCACTATTATCATTTTATACATGAAAAAACTGAGGCAGAGAGTGGCCATGAAATGACCTGCTAAACATCAAAATTCAGACTCAGGGATTAAAACCAGACATTCTATTCTCATTGAATAAATATTATTTTGTGCTTTCTTTTCTGAATGAGTAAATGAAACATGAATTAAAAAATAGATTGGGAAAAAATAAAGTCCCCCCCCAACATACACATATGCTCTTAATCATTATCATTTCCATCAAATTTTGGACCTGCCATGTCGACTGTTGTTTGCCTCAATAAGTCCAAATCTGGAGTCGTAGGCAGGATAATGGCCACAAAACATATCTACATCGTAATCCCTGGGGCCTGAGAATATGTTACTTTACACAGTGAAGGAACATTTATAAATCCAATGTAACCATAAGGATTCATACATGTGAAAGAAGGTTGAGGCAGGAAAGTCAAAGAGGAACTTGAAGTCATTGCAGAATTACCTTTGAAAATGGAGTAAGGGCCCATGCGCCAAGGGATGAAGGAGGTCTTTAAAGCCAGGTGTATTAGTCAAGATTTCTATCACTATGGCAAGTACATGAGATAATCATCTTATTGAGAGAAAGAAGTTATTTTATTTCACAGTTTTAGTGGTCCCAGTTCACCTATGATCAAGTGGCCTTACTAGTTTTTGACCTGCAGCAGCATATTATAAGATGGGAATACTTAGCAGAACAGATCTACTTACCACATGACTAGAAAGTGAAAAAGAGGAAGGTAGAGGGGGTAGGGTTTCATAATCCCCTTTCAGTGGCAAGACCCCAGTGACCTAAGACATCCACTAGATGAGATTTCTTAAAGCTTTTACCACTTCCCAATAGCAGTAAGATGGGAAATAAACCTTCAGCACATGGTCCTTTGGAAGACACTCAAGATCCAAACTAAAGCTCTGGGAAAGGAAAGGAAATAAATAATGAAATAAAATTTTCCTAGTACCTAGAATCTAGGAGTAAAGCACTTTTCGTAATATCTTGATTTTAGCCCAGTGAAACTCAGTTCAGATTTCTGACTTCCAGAACAGTAAGAGAGTACATTTACTTTATCTTAGTTCACTAAGTTTGTAATATATGGAAACTTGTCACAATAATAAGAAATTAATACTCTCAGTATGAAGTCTTCTGATAGCATAAGTAGTGTCATCACAGAAGGAGTTTGATTTGATAGAGTATCAGCCTCTTAGGGAAGGAGAGAGTATGATTTTGCCTTAAGACAATGAAAAATAGATTTAAATTTGGATAATAAAATGGACAAATAATTATTCTTGGGTTTCTTCTTGGGATGGTAGTTTTTATTGGATATTTCTAGGTGACAGGGTCCTTGTGTTGGTTTGCGGGGCTCATTTGTAGGTGATATGCTATTGCAGAGGCAAACACTTATGAACTTGGGACTGATTGGAAATATATGGAATGGTTGGAATTAAGAAACTGACCCAAGTAGGTTAGAAGCTGTTCACATGATCTTTTTTATGTTTAAACCCATTGATGCAGCCACTATGTTTCTTCTCATTTTGAGTTGTGTCATATCAGCAAAAGAAGGTTCAAGGGACTTTCCTCTATTCTCATCATTAAGGTCAATTCAACCTTTAGGAGACAACTCTTTCCTAGTCATCTCTTGAATGCCTTCCAGCCTGGGGGACTCATTTTCCAGTACTGTATTTGACAGTGTTTCTCTGCTATTCATAGGGATTTCAATGGCTAATTGTTTCAGGAATAGGCTGTCGGGCCCTTCTCTCCAGTCTGTCTTATTCTGGAAGTTCAATTGAAACCTGACAATGATGAGTGGCCCTGCTGGTATCTGAAATACCAGTGGCATAGCAGCCTCATAGCAACACGCAAGCCCCCACAGTATGACAGGCTGACAGAAACATGAGGTATGGGGAATGAATGGGAATTAGAGGAGACTTTCTAAGCTTAAAAACCACAAAGGATGAAATGAAAATATATTTATCTACATGTAAGGCAAATTTTTTCCCAGAGAGAATAACCAAAATTAAAAAGAAGGCAGCAAGTTAGTGACAAAAATTATATCAAGCATGACAGTGCATTTCCACTGTTGAGGACACTCATACAAGGGATAGAACTGAATGTCTTTAATAAACAAACATAAAAGACCTGGACAATTCACAAAAGAGGAAATAAAATTAGATTACAGACAAATGAAAAATACTCAACCTCATAATAATCAAAGAAATACAAATTAAAATGAGATTCCATTTTTACTCATCAACTTAAACATTTTAAAGCCCTTGTCATATCCATAATAACTTTCATAAACTGTTAATGGAATATAATATAACAGAATTCTTGTAAGCAAAGGTCCAAATTTGAAATTTTTCTAAGGAAATAATTATAATGTAGAATGGTCTTATGTACGAACTTCTCTATCAGAGTGTTATAACATCCAAACATTTAGAGATAATCTAAATGTTCAAAATTATAAAGGCATTTAAAAATTTTGATGATATCTAATCAATAAGGTACTGTTGAACAATTTAAACACTCATTTACAAATATGTACACTAATTTATAACAAAATAAAGAATATAGAAATGTATCTCCAATGATTTTTAAATGTTTTTAAAAACCTTGCATGGTACAACAGAGAGAAAATATAATAAAAGATTAATATGGTCAACTTTCTCCAAATTCAAGCTTTTCTGTTTTCTTTTTATTTGTGGCTACGTTTTACTTAATAAACATGGATTATTTTTATAATACAATATATAAAAATTAAATAAATATTTGTCCCTTTCTATTTTAAAAAGATAAGTGTGAGTATATAATGGGAAAAGTAATGATTCCATTAAGAAAAGATAGGCTGAAAAGGCTACTGAAAATCACATCATGCATTTAAAAGGAATATGTAATCAACATAATGTTTTAAGCAGATATTTCATGAGAGGAGAGAAAACTTTTCTGTATTGGCTTTTCTTGTTTGCTAGGAAAAGAACCCAGGGCCTTTTACACATGATGGGCAAGTGCTCTACCATGATGATAATATGTATGTCCAATCCACAATAATGTTTTTGATGTGATAGTGTTTCTTTTACACACTTCAGCACATTCCTGCTTCTCCCTCTCTTCTTCTGCTCATTCCAATTATGCGCAAATCATTCAGAAGGAAGTAAATAGCCTCTTGATTGTTTGTCTTGCAAATTAAAACCTGTGAATTCAAATCAAATTCCACATAACCAAATATAAGACAAGAGTGTTTAATTTAATCTTGTACGACTCCCAGCCAACTGGAAAGTTATGAAGCCAAAATATTTACTTCCATCTTGATTTTTACTCACCTATGGAATTTTATTTTTTTATCCACCACATATCTGTCAGTTTGTTGTCCTGTCAGGGCTTGTGTGTTGCTGTGATGCTGAAAGCTATCCTATTGGGTTTTCAGATACCAGTGGAGCCACCTGTGGTGGACAGGTTTCAGCTGAGCTTCCAGAGTAAGACAGACTAGGGAGAAGTACTTGGTACCCCACTCTCAAAACAATTAGCCATTGAAAACCCTATGAATAGCACAGAAACCCTGTTAAATATAGTACCAGAAAATGAGCCCCCAAGGTTGGAAGGCATTCAAAATATCACAAGGAAAGATTTGCCTCCTCAAAATTCAGTCAATCTTAATGACAGGAATGGAGTAAAGCCCCTGGGACCTCCATTTCCTGACATGGTATAACTCAAAATGAGAAGAAACACAGTGGCTGTAACAATGGGCTGAAACATAAAAAGGTCTTGTACATGGCACAGTGTTGGGTAGTGTTTCATCCTGTTGTATATAGGGTTGTTATTAGTCAGACTTGACTTGAGGGCACCTAATAACAATATGGGATTTTATATATTATACCAATTTTATTTTAAGTTACAGCATTTTTTTCAATGAGGCTATCGATGTAGAAATCTGGGTTATTCCAAGAACTACTTGTTGCCTGACACTGAAAGTGATCCTATTACACATTTATATTTTATATAGATACTGCCTATAGTTGAAATTGCTCCTATGGCCTTTGAAAATATGAGGCATATACATAGTTTGGAATATATCCCCATGGCCCTCAGGCAGGGCCAGAAATAGGGCACTGTTTTGGGAGATATAAGTCTCATTGGAGAACTGACTGGAGTTTTTGTAAAGTTAGCATGGGTATTAATACTCTATTCAAATGTGGCTCCCCGTTTTATGTCCCTATTTTCTTCCTCTGTGGCTTGCAACAGGTGTCTTGAATATCACAAAGCAGCTGAATGTAAGGGCCATAAACCACACTGTCTACCCCTTGCATAATCTTACATTACACTGAGCTCATCATCAGTTTTTGAAAACCACAGTCCCTTCTAATGCATCCTCTGCTTGTGAAGAATTGCTCAGTAAAATGGGCTATTATAATGGGCACAACATATTCAATGAGATTGTCACCATCTGTTCTACCTTCAACTACCAAAGCAAGTGGAAATCAAAAGGCAAATGCTTTGGAAATCCCAGATAATATTTTCTGTTCATTATGTCTTTTGCCTGATATGAGTTTAAAGATATTCCCTTTGGAACATGTAGGAAAAAGCACACTTTCTATCTGTGAGACACAATTAAAAGTTTAGGATCTAGCAATGTGATAAAATTACTCTTTGCAAGATGTGTGTGGGTACATTCAGCATCACGACCTCTACTATGTAATGGAGATTTTTACTCAGCCTTGCAAAACTCACATAATCCTTGGCATGAAATGCTTCAGTAGAAAATCTCTGAGTTACTATTTCCTAGGGAACAATGGAATTGTACAAGCAGAAATTGTTGGCACTGATGCTTCCATGTTTCTGCTCAGTAGGCAATGGATTTTCAGCAAGACTTGAAATAATACATGAATGTGACATGTGTACACAGACAGATACACAGGCATACACACACATATATATGCACATGCATGCTTATATGCAGGAGGGCATTGAAGGAGACTGAAGTGAGAGGATATGGGATATGAAATTAAATTAATGTGATTCTAAAACAGAATTAAGGTGCCAAAGAGAGCATGAGTTTAGAAGACTGAAGCTGAGGAAGAAATGCTCTACTAGTGCATGGTCATAAAAGGTACTAGATTTCAGGGTCCCACAGATGTGGGATACAAAATATTTTATGATGAGTCAGATCTATATCCATTGATATACATGTTAATAGCTCATTTTTGAGGTGATAAGAAACTAGAGATTATGGTAGCAACATATCAAATATAGCTTAAGGATGATTATCTAGTACTCTGTCCCATATACACTATGATTCTCAGTGCAATATCTTCATCCTCTGTAAATGCTTTTGTGTTCTTTCCAGAGTTCTATCTGAGAAAACCCTGTAGTTCTCTATATAATCTCCATATATGACTATTATATTCAAAAGTCTATGGCTTAGAATAGATAAAAGTCAGAAATGTTTAGGCCTATATTCAAAGTTAGGTCTTCATTTGTTTTTTTGCTTTTGTTTTTGTTTTTTGTATAGCCATTTCTTGTCATCAAGCATTAAAGTGAATTATACATTTCCAACCTGGTCCACTGGTCCACAAAGAATTGCCATCAACTGAACTATCAATACCTGCATCTAAATTAGCCAGCTACATGATAGTTTGCCAAATAATCACATAACAATAAGATGTTTCCAACTAGGATAGATTAGGTAGCTTTACTTATGATATTAAAAGAGACCCGTTTGCCCTGTCTTTTTTTTTTTTTAACCATATGAAGGAATGTAAGGTAATGTAAAGAATGTATATTTTTAATAAGATTACAGCTGGAACTTCAGAGTTTAACATAGACTCCTATTCATTATGAGGTGATCTCAATAGCAAATTCTATATACCTGAAAATATTTATCTCAGGACAGACAATAGGATGGATGGAGCCTTGGTGCCTAGTGTTAAAAATACTAATTATTTGCCATCCTGTTCCACTTTGTTGCTTGTAGTCACAGTTTGTTTCCTGCTTTCTGTCACGAGCAGCCATGAATTTGAGATCTGAACTTATTTGTTCACGTATTTACTTATTTCATCTTTTTAAATAGTTGTATTGAAGTATAATTGGGGTATAATAAACTGTACAACTTTAAAGTGTACAATGTTTTAAATTTTGGCATGTGTATGTTGTTGTTTGGCTGTGATTTGGCGCAGTTGGTAGAGCACTGCTCTGCAGTCTCTGAGGTCCTGAGTTCAATTCCCAGTACCACAAAAATGGGAGAGGGACATGGCAAGCCACTCATAAGGCAATCTGGAAGCAGTCAGCCTTTGAAAATCCTAACTCGCTATGAGCCAGACAGGATTGGATGGCACCTAACAGCAACAAAAATATGTTGCGGTTAGGTGCCATTGAGTTAGACCTGGCTGATAGTGACTCTAACTACAACAAAATGAAACACTACTTAATGCTGTGCCATACTCACAGTCTTTTGATGTTTGAGCCCATTGTTACACACCAGCAAAAGGAAGTTCCATTGTTGTCTTTAAAGCCAAATATATTTTGAGGAGGTAACTCTTCACCAATGATCTCTTGAATTCCTTCTAGCCTAGAAATGAAGTCTCATTTTCTGGCAGTATTACTAAAATCACGATAGAAAACCACAACTATCACTCTCAAAAGTTTTCTTTAAATTTTCTCTCACTACTTCTCCTTTTCCCCCACCAAACAACCATTGATCTTTGCATTACTATAGATTATTTGACATTTTCTCAAGTTTTACATAAATTGACTCAGACAATATGCATTTATTTTCTGAATATTTTACTCAGCATAATTGTGTGTGGAATGTCTTAACATGCTGTGGCATGTTTTAACAGCTTCTCTACTCTTAATCACGAATAGTATATTGTATAGTTGTTGTTGTTAGGTGCTATCGAGTAGGTATCTGACTCATAGCGACCCTCACAGGGTTTTCAATGGCTGACCTTTTTTTTTTTTTTTTTTCGGGATTGCTTTGGGAGTGGATTGCCAGGCCCTTCTCCCATTTTTGCGGTGCTGGGAATTGAACTTGGGACCTCAGAGACTACAGCGCAGCGCTCTACCAACTGTGCTAAATCACAGCCCCATATTGTATAGAGAAACAACAATTTGTTTATTAATTCACCTGGTGATGGACATTTGGGTCACTTTTAGAGCGGGGCTATCATTACTTTTGCTATGAAAATTCATGTAAAGGAAGGACATACTTTAACTTAATATTTCTTATATTTCACAGCAGAAATTCAGATACCTCAATACTTTTCTGACATCTAGAATGAATGTATTAAGGTTTTAGAATTAATCGAGCCCTGTAACAGGTGGAGAGTTACAGAAATCTAGTTCATTTATTTGCTTACTCTTCTTCCCTAATGATTTTTACAAGAAAATAAAGGCACTGACATTAACCAATAAAACTAAACCATATTAGAAAGTCCATTAAATCAGTCTCTGAGCCAACTAACTCTATAAAACAATTCACAGAAGGACAAAGTTCTAATAGACTTTTTCGGTAAACAACCTCACTTAATCAATTTTAAGATGTATATTTTGCCATAGTTTTACTTTTTGGAGAGGTGGATACACCTTTCAGTTGGTATATAAATTTAATGTATAGTTTCTGTTTTCCCTCATAAATGCCCATCAGTTGATGAATGGATAAACAGAGGTGGCTTACCCATATGGTGGGATAATATTCACCAATGAAAACTAAAATAGTGCTAGGCATATGCCAGTAACTTGGGAGAAAGAAGCAGGAGGATTATTATTTTGAGGACTTAGGCAGCCTGTATAATTTAGTGAGACCATGTCTCAAAATAAATGAAAATTAAAAATGACTGGGGGTGCAGACTAGTAGTAGAGCACTTGCGAAGTATGTATGAGGCCCTGGGTTTCACCACCATGTACACACACACACACACAAAAAATGAACAAATAAAATAAAGACAAAAAAACCCCACATAAATACACACAGAACCAAAAAGTACCAATATCTCAATATCTGCTACAACATGGAAACAAAGATAAATCTTTAAAACATGAATCTAAGGGAAAGAAGGCAGTCACAAAAGGCCATGTCTATTAATTCCCCTTCTGTGAAATATCCAGAATAGGCAAATCCATTGAGAAGAAAGTAGATTACTATTTTTTCAAGGGATGAGAAGAGTGGAAATGTGGAGTGACTGCTTAATGTGCATAGGATTTCCTTTGAGGGCAATGAAAAATTCTGGAACCAGTGAGTGGTGATGAGTACACAATATTGTGAATGCAATTTTTGCCATTGAATTGTGCACTTTAAGAGCTTGAAATGATGTATTTTATATTGTTATCACAATAAAAGAGAAGGTAAACTGATTGTTGTTGCTTTCGGTGTGGCATACAATTGATGAGCATTTTAAACTCAGGAAATAGTGCAACTTAACATGGCATGAGTAGGAAGCTGTTGTCTCTGAATCATTACTGCAAATTAACAGTGCACATGTGTATTGTGTAGTGTACCTGATACTGAGCACATTACAGTTAAATTCATGTCACCAAAGACTAAGGGAAGGTAATATGCATTGCAGTTGTTCCAGTAGTTTCATGAAAGAGTAAAAACTCTTGTAAATCTAAGAGTACCAGAGCTACTGTGGTGCAGTTCAAGGAGAAGAGTTTTGCAGTCAGCCTAACTAGTTTAAAAGTCAGGATAAGTTATTTCTAGCTCTGTGTAAACACTCAGTGCCTGTAATTTGACAGTTGCCCTTACAAATACAACATTATGCTAATACTACTTGCTTTATAGTACTGAATGAGCCTAGCATAATGTCTGTGGCATGTTGTTATTGTTGTTAGGTGCCATCGAGTCCTGTCCGACTCATAGCAACTCCATAGGATTTTCAATGGCTGATTGCTTTGAGATTGCTTCAGGAGTGAATGGCCACATCTTTCTCCCATTCTGATGGTGTGAGGGATTGAACCCATGGCCTAAGAGAGTACAGAATATCACACTGCCAACTGAGCTAAACCCCAGCCCAATATTCCCAGATGCTGTGCTATGACCAGCACTATATCAGTACTTCTCTGCTATTCATAGGGGTTTCAATGCCTGATTGTTTCAAGATTGCTTTGGGTGTGAATTGCCACATCCTTCTCCCTTTTTACAGTGCTGAGGATCAAACCATGGCCTCAGAGACTACAGAACAGCACTCCACCAACTGAGCAAAACCCCAGGCACATCTGGGATATAGTGGCTGTTTAAAGAATGTAATAATATTTTGCCTCTTCAGTAAGGGACCAACCCTTCTGCAATACACTTTAATTACACTTAACAACATAAAGTAAAAATATCCCTCTTGTATTGAGAAAATTCACACAAGACTATCATGGGGATGTCCTGCTGGATTTCCAGAGCAGCTATCTGGTATTATTGCATGTTCACTATTTGTGGCCATTCTACCACAATTATATCTTGTGGTGAGGAAGCCCTGAAGACCTATTACAAACCAATGAAGAGAGAAAAGTATTTTGATTCAAATGTCTATGGTAATATAGAGACTCCTAAAAACATAAATAAAATCTAAATCAAAATAGAAACTTATTAGGTGAATGGGATCTGGATGTGCCATCTTAAAACAAACATTATTTTTTCAGTTGGGAGTTAACTACTATGTAACTTAAGTAATAAAGGGTACAAATGCCTAGTTATTTGAAGACTGTCACTCTCCTTTATCTCAAGTAGAGCACTCAAAACAATGCAATTCTACTTATTACTTGTAGTTTATATCCCTAGGTGAGTGAGAAGCTTTCTATTTTCATTAGAGGATTTGTAATAGAAAATCCATTAGTGCCCAGTCTCCCACACATTGAGCATAAAAGGCACACATTTCAGATTTCCTATAAGTAAATCTACTTCTTCTGTTTTTCTGTATAGAAATTAGATTGCTCTTTTTCCAAAGAAAAATTGAGGACACATTCATTTTTCTCAGGTTAGTGTAAGACAGTGTCTATGTAAAACAAATCATAAGGCAGAATTTTACATCAAAATAAAGCCTGAACTCAGGAACGTGAATACACATGCAAAGGATAAACCAGTGCATGGTTTATAATAAGGGTGGAACTTGTGGTTTCTGGTCCTTAGTTCACACTGTGATGTGTCAAACTCTTGGATCTGGTGTGGTAGTCACAGTGTGCTCTTTCTGCAGGAGAATTAACCTAGCTTTCAATCTCTTATCCTTTCCCTGGAAGTTAAAGCTACATAATTCCTTTCTGTTCATGCTTAAAGGAAATTAGTGTCTTCATCCATGAGTCAGTAAAGCTATAAATAATGATGCCTTGATCCCTACAGGAGATAGACATTCTGAGCCTCCTCCACAGGGTGAGCAAATATCATTAAGTGTGGCCAGTTATAAAACACTTAAGGAACACTTAGAAAAGCACTTCCCATAAATTATCTTCCTTAATCCTCTTAGCAACTCTACCTTATAGATGTTATCTCCCTTTATGGATGAAAGAACTAAGGTTCAAAGACTCGCTCAAGGCCTCATACTACTAAAGCTGTGAAGACAGTACTCTAAATTAGATTTACGTAATTCCAAACTACAACAACAACAGACCTTACTTCTTCAAATTTAAGGTAAGCACAGTAATTATTAAATGGATTATTTATTAATTGGATGCAGAAGTTTGAAGGACAAGTGAAGTATCATTTAAAAATTATGTTGATCATATTACCTTTTTATATATTTGTTCTTCTTAGGTACCATTGATTTGAGTCTGACTCATAATGACCCTATGTACAACACAATGAAAGTCTACCAGACACTGTACAATGCCCAGCACTATATGAGTGCTTCTCTTCTATTTATAGGGTATTCAATGGTTGATTCTTTAAGAGTGGACTGCCAGCTCCTTTTCCCAAGCCGACAATCACCTGGTATTCCCAGGCAGTCTCTCATTCAAGTACTAATCATGTCCAACCTTGCTTAAATTCTGAGGTTGGATGAGATCAGATACTGCCATGCTACCCTGGCATCTATATATAAGGGAGAAGGATGTGGCAATCCACCCTTGAAGCAATTCTGAAACAACCAGCCATTGAAAACCTTATAAGGGTTGCAAAAAAATGGATCTGACTTGAGGGCACCTAACAACAACAACAAACATATATATTTGCTTTTGTTTCTGTTTCTGTCTAGACTTTTAGAGATATAATTGACCAAACATTATGCATAATGTTATACAAAGTAATGATGTAGTATATGTTATAAAATGATTACCATAATCAAGTTAACACATACAGCAATAATATTTGTGAGAATGTGTATGTGCAATTGCATGTTTGTGCATGTGCTATGAGTGTGTTTAGATTTATTCTTTTAGCTGGGTACAGTAGTATGTGCCTGTGTTCCCAGTTGCTTGGAAGGCTGAGGCAGGAGAATTGTGACTTTGAGGCCAGAACAGGCAACATAGTTAGACCCTGTTTTGAAGAAAAATAAAAATAAACCCCTTTTTGCTCTCTTAGAAAATTCCAAGTATGTAATACAGTGTTTTCATTTTTTATCATTATTATAATTATTATTATTTTCAGTACTGAGGACATGAACCCAGGGCCTCTTGAATGCTTTTTGTAAGTGCTCATCCACTAAGCTGTACCACTAAGCTCATGTTTTTACTTTGTATTTTTGAGGCAGGGTCTTACTAAATTATGCATGTTGCCTCTCTCCTCAAACCTGTGATTCTCCTGTCTCCATCTCCTGGGTTTCTGGGATTACAGGAGTGTGCTATCATGTCCAGCTTGGATACAATATTATTAACTATAGTCAGTATGCCATATATTAGTTTTCCAGAACTTATTTACTTTATAATTGAAAAAAAAATTTGGACCAACATCTTCCCATTTTCCCTTAACAACCCACTGTTCTACTTTATGCTTTTATGAATTTAACTTTTTATATTCCATGTATGAGATTATATAATATTTGTCTCCTCTGCTTCATTATGCTTGGCTTACTGTGCCTCAAGTTCATTAATGTTGTCACAAAAGGCACATTTTCTTTATCAATTCTTCCAGATGGACACAGGTTGTTTTCATATCTTGGCTACTGTAAATAATGCTGCAATGAACATGTTGTGTTAGGTGTTGTTATGAGTAGCTCCCATTCATAGTGACCCTATGTACAACAGGATGAAATACCAAAAAAATGTGCCATTTGCATGATCTTTTATGTTTGAGCCCATTGTTGTAGTCACTATGTTTCTTCTCATTTTGAGTTGTGCCACATCAGCAAAAGCAGATCCCAGGAGAGTTACCCAATTCTCATCATTATGGTCAACCTTACTTTGAAGAGGCAGTTCTTCCTACTTGTCTCCTGAATGCCTTCCAGTCTGGGGCGCTCATTTCTCAGCACTATATTTGACAGTGTTTTTCTGCTATACATAAGGTTTTCAATGTCTAATTATTGTTTTAGGATTGGGCTGCTGAGTCCTTCTCCATAGTCTGTTGCAGTGTGAAAGTTCGGCTGAAACCTCTCCACTATGGGTGTCCCTGCTGATACCTGAAATACTGATGGCACAGCTTTCAGCATCTCCACAACATGCAAGCCCACACAGTATGACAAGTTGACAGACATGTGAAGGCAATGAACATAGGAGATATTTCTTTGAGATGATGATTTAATTTCTTAAGACTGTATCCCCAGAAATAAGATTGACAAATTATGTAGCAGCCTTATTTTTAACTTTTGATGAACATCCATACTATTTACCATAATAGCTGTAGAAATTTACATCCCATCAGTATGCAAGTGTTTCTTCTCCTTCCCATCCTCACCAATTGTTATCAATTGGTGTTTAAAGAAAGACCATCTTGACTGGTGTGAATTGATATCTCTTTATGGATTTGACCTACGTTTCCCTGATAATTAGTTGTGTTGCACACATTTTCATCTTTCTATTGGCTGAATTTTTTCCTTAGAAAAAACTCTAGTTAGGTCTTTTGCTTAATGCTACTGGGTTATGTGATGCCTGCAGCCATACCACTGTGACATCCGATCCTGCCAGTTCTCAGAAGTGAAGTAGGGTCAGAACTGGCTAGTACTTGGATGGGGGACCACCTGGGAATACCAGGTGCTGTAGGATTGGGAGAAGGGCCTGGCGACCCACTCCCAGTGAACAATTAGCCATTGAAACCACTATGAATAGCAGAGAAGCACTGACAATAGTGTGTGGCATGGCACAGTGAAGGGTAGTGTTTCATCTGTTGTATATAGGGTGGCTATGTCCAACTCAATGCCACCTAACAACAACAAATTGGGTTATGTGAGTTCATATAAATATGTGTGTGTGTGTGTATACACACAAACATGTATATATGTGTGTGTATCTGTGTATAGATAGACAGATAGATAGATAGATAGATAGATAGATAGATAGAATATTAATCCTTTATCATATCATATATATGTTGTTGTTAGTTGCTATCAAGTCAGGTCTGACTCGTAGTGAGGGTATGTCCAACAGAATGAAACTCCCTGATATTGGATCTTTTCTTGTTTTGGTACCTGGAGTTCAAATCCAGGACCTCACACATTCTTTGCATGTGTTCTGCACTGAGCTTCATCCCTGGCCCATTTTTCACTCTTTTATCTTGAGACAGATTCTCCCTAGCTTACACAGACAGTCTCTGGCCTTGAGCTTACAAGTCTCCTGCCTCTGTCTCCCAAGTCACTGAGATTACAGGCATGAGCCACCACACCCAGTTGACCTTTTTTGTTTAAGCACAATGTTGCAACCACTATGTTAATCCATCTCTCCCAAACATGATATTCTTATCAAAGAATTGATCCCTCCTGACAATATGTCCAAAATACATAAGACACAGTCTAGCATCATTGCTTCTGAGGAACACTCTGGTTGCACTTCTAGGATGGACCTGTTGGTCTTTTGACAGTCCATGGAATATTCAATATTTATCTCCAGCACCATAATTCAAAAGTATCAATTCTCCTTCTGTCTTCCTTATTCACTGTCCAGCTTTTACAACCATATGATACAGCTGAAAACATCATGCCATGAGTCAGGTACATCTTCAATTTCATTGTGACATCTTTACTTTTCAACACGTTAAAGGTATTTTGACACAGCTTTTCCCAATGCAAGGAATCTTTTAATTTCTTGACTGTTTTCCATGGGGGTCGGTTATAGAATCAAGTAAGCAAAACCTTGTACAACCACAATCTTTTCTCTGTTTATCATGAAGTTGCTTTCTGACCCTCTTGTAAGAATTTTTGCTTTGTTGATATTGAGGTGTAATCCATACTGAAGGCTGTGTTCTTTGATCTTTATCAGTAAATGTTTCAAATCCTCTTCACTTTCAGCAAGCAAATTGTATCATCTGCATAACTCAGATTGTTAGTGATTCTTCCCTCAATCCTAATGCCATGTGTTTCTTCATAAAGTCCAGCTTCTTGGATTATTTGCTCAGCATAGAGATTGAAGAGATATGGTGAGAGGACACAGTCTTGTCTCACACTTTTCCTGACTTTAAACCAAGCAATATTTCCTTCTGTTTGAACGACTGCCTCCTTATTAATGTATAGATTCCTCATGAGTACAATTAAGTGTTCTGGTATTCTGTTCTTCACAATTTTATCCATAATTTGTTGTGATCCACACAGTCAAATGCCTATGCATAGTCAATAAAACATAGGTAGCCATCTTTCTGGTATTCTCTGCTTTTGGCCAATATCCCTCAAACATCAGCAATAATGTCCTTGGATCTATACTGTCTTCTGAATCTGGCTTGATATTCTGGCAGTTCCCTGTCAATATACTACTGCAGTTGCTTTTGAATGATCTTTAGCAAAAATTTTTGTGTT
Organism: Pedetes capensis; assembly: GCA_007922755.1. Lineage (NCBI taxonomy): Eukaryota > Metazoa > Chordata > Mammalia > Rodentia > Pedetidae > Pedetes > Pedetes capensis. Next base: position 36,321 of record VMDO01006467.1, read on the forward strand.
GTGATATTAACAATGTTGTTGTTGTTGTTAGGTGCCGTCGAGTAGGTATCTGACTCATAACGACGCTCTGTACAACAGGTGAAACACTATTGTCAGTGCTTCTCTGCTGTTCATAGGGTTTCCAATGGCAGATTGATTTTTGGGAGGGGGTTGCCAGGTCCTTCTCCCAAGCCTACAGCTTCTGGTGTTCCCAGGCGGTCTCCCATCCAGGTACTAACCAGGCCAGTCCCTGCTTAGCTTCTGAGATCTGACGGGATCGGATGCCACAGGGCTACAGCTGCAGGTGATATTAACGATATTGTTCATTAATTTCTGCATTTGGTTGGGCCTCTGTCTTGGGAATAAGCACAAATAGGGATCTCTTTCAGTTCAGTTGGCCAGGTAGCTGTTTGCCAAATCTCTTGGCATATATAAATGAGCATGTCCAATGCTGCATCTGTTTTGTTGAAAGATCTCTGTTGATATTACATCATTTCCTGGAGCCTGTGTTTTACCAATTCCTTCAAGGAAGCTTCCACTTCTTTCAATACCATTTGTTCCTCATTATATAGCATCTCTAGAAATGCTTGGTCATTCACCAAATCTTTTTGGTATAATAATTCTGTGCAATCCTTCCATTTTCATTAAATGTTTCCTGTGTCATCTAATATTTTCCCTGTAGAATCTTTCATTATTGCCACTTGAGGCTTGTATTTTTTTCTTTCAATTCTTTAAGCCTGAGGCAAAAAAAAAAAAACAACAACAACAACAAAAAAAACCCACCATGGTTTTATAGTTTGAAAATATTTCCAACATTAGGTGGTCTTTTTATTTTTTTACTTCTTTTGCTGTACACAATTTTAGTTTGATACAGTCCTTTTTCCTCATTTTTGTTTTATTGGCCTATGCTTTGGATTCATGGCTGAGGTTTGGCTCAGTTGGTAAAGTGCTACTTTTTGCTCTTGGAGGCCCTGATTTCAATCCCCAGCACCATAAAAAATAGGAGAAGGATGTAACTATCCACTCTTGAAGCAATCCTAAAACATTCAACCATTAAAACCCTATGAACAGCAGAGAAGCACTGACAATAGTGCTAGGCATGGCACAGTGCTGCATGGTGTTCCATTCTGTTATACATAGGGTCTCTATCAGTCAGACCAGACTCAATGATGTGCAATAACAATAGCAATATGCTTTTGGTTCATCTCAAAAATTCATTTCCAAAACAAATGTCAAGGAGCTTTCCTCCTTGGAGTTTTACAGTTTTAGGTCTTCCATTTAAGGTTTTATGATATATTTAGTAATTTTTTATATAGTGGAAAATCATTAGTGGATATTCAGCTTTCTTCCTTATATTTGTTGAAGAGATTATCCTCTCCTCATTGTATATTCTTGGTGTTCTGTTCAAAGTTTAATTGATTGTATATGCATGTAATTTGTCCTATGCTCTCTACTTTGTTACAATGGTCTACACATATGGGTTTACATCAGTACCATATTGTTTTTATTATTATAACTTTATAATATAGTTGAGTATAAGGGAATGTGATGCTTCCATCTTTTTGTTTCAAGATTGTTTTGACTTTTCAGAGTATTTTATTGTTTAATGTAAATTTTAGGAGTATATTTTTCTATTCTGTGAGAAAAGATAAGTGGAATTTTGATAGAGTTTGTGTTGAATTTGCAGATAGCTTTGGGTAATATGTGCATCTTACCAATTTTACATTGTCCAATCCATGAACACATAATATCTTTCCAATTATTTGCATCTTCAATTTTTTCATCAATATCTTATAATTGTTAGTATACAGATATTTCATCTGCATGGTTATATTTGTTCTTAAGTATTTCATACTTTTTGATACTATTATGAAATGTTTGTAAAATTTCATTTTCAGATAGTTTATGGCCAGTGTGTATTAACAAACAAAATTTATGTTGAATTTTATCAGCAACATCACTGAATTTGTTTGTAAGTTCTAACAGGATTTTGGTGGAGTCTCTAGGAAACAATAAGCAAAAATAAATGTCCCAAAGAGTAGTCATTTTGGGAATAAAAAAGGATCCAGGTGCTTTGGTGGATATCTGTAATCCTAGAAACTCAGGAGGCTAAGGCAGGAAGATTTTGACTTCCAGGCTAGATGCAGTCTGTGCAAATTAATGAGCCCTGTCTCATAATAAAACAATAGTCCAGGATACAGCTTGATAGTGGAGCACTTGACTAACATCCATGAGGCCCTGAATTCAACCTTCCAGTATTGAAAAGAATATATTCACTTTATATTATTAACTATATATATATATATATATATATATGTATGTATGTATGTATGTATGTATGTATGTATGTATGTATATATGTATGTGTGTTGTGTGTATATAGATAGGTAGGTAGGTAGATAGATAGATAGATAGACTTGCCAAAGAACCTTTCTCTTTATTGTCTGTATCCTATTGAGTATTTCCAGTAACTGTCCTGTCTTATTGAATAAGAAGCCAGGCTTAGTGAAATCTTGAATTAGGCCGAAGATGACATTTAGAAGCTCCTCTATTGGGACTGAAGTGCTTGGGTTTAGCTCAGTTGGTAGCGTGCTGCTCCTCACTCTCTGAGAGCCCAAGTTTGATCCCCAGCACCACAACATGGGAGAAGAATGTGGCAATCCACTGCTGAAGCAATCCAAAACAATCAGCCATTGAAACCTCTATGAGATTCACTGAGTTGGACCTGACTTGCGGGAACATAAACACAACAACAATTGGGACTTAAAAGAGGCTATTGAGTTCCAGAGTAGAACTCAGAAAAAATTCTAGAGTCAATAATTTTGGCTTCTCCTATCTACCTTCACTTTTCCAAATACTACCTCATTAAATTCTCAGTGTAGTTCTGGAGTCCTCTTCCAGTAAGCCACTTCTTAGGCTATGCATTTCTCCACGTGGCTTGTTTGCATTTGATTCTCACAATATTCTATAATATAGCTATTCTATTATCCTTCTTTTACTAATGAGGAAATGAGAGCATATATTGGTCAAAAAATAATGTTCAAAGTTTCAGAGTGAGAATATCTGATTGGCAGAGATATAGACCAAGCAGTTTAATTCCAGAAATAATAGATTACCACATCCCTAAGGAAGAAAGTAGAGTGCACTCCATTGCAAATGTAGTAGCCATATGCATATCTCATGGAAAGATATTTGGTGTCCTCCATTTAGGTAATTAAAATATCCCACATGAAAGCAAAGGAGCAGGCATTTTTTATATATACATTGTGCTAAAGTTCTCTCTTTCGTTTAACTTAATTAGAAAGAAGAATCTTCAAACACAATTGAAGTAAACTTTCCTTGATCTTGTGCTTCATCAGTGCGGTGTTTATAACACTGACTCTATCTGCTTACTTTTGGTATTAGCAGTATGACTCTTACCTTCTTTCCCTGAAATTTAATATTTTTATCATAATGACCATCTTCTGCATTGCAAGCTGAAAAAACAGCATAATGGAAAATCCTTATCGCAAAGAGAAAGTCTGAATACATTCTTAAGGATATCCATAACCCATTTTTACTAGTGGTATAGATAAGAGAAAGAAAAAATGCATATGACCTATCACTGGTAGTTAAAATGTTTAATTGTTGGGCTCGGGGAACATACAAATGAAGAAATACTTATTCTTGTGAGAGATACTGGAAATTTCATAATGATTAGGGCCACAGACCTCCATAAACAACTTAATCCCTTGTGTAAAAAAATAATTTAAAGTCTTTCCTTCTCTTGCTCACCTCATAGTGTGGTAAGTCAATTCTCCACACTCATCTTCTTTAACTTATTACTTTTAATATAGTGAATTACTCTTTCCTGTTTGATTCTTCACTTAATTTTAAGGCAAAACACATTCTTACTTATCCTACTTCAACATTGGCAACCAGTTCTTTGTCTTTGTTGGTTTCTCTTCATCATCTTCCTATTTAAAAGACACTGAATGGCCTAGAGCTCAGACTTAAGTCTTTAGTTTGTACTGTCCCAAACAAAGCTGATATGTTCCAAGTTATAATCTCCAGTATGAGTTTTGACTCCATCCTCAAACTATCCACTTTGATTTCTAATAGGCAACACAGATATCCTATGTCCAAAATCAAACTCCAGCTTGCCTCTCTACAAGCTATTCTATCATCATTTTTTTCATTACAATATGGACCTTCAGTTTTCTAGTTACTTTAGTCAAAGATCTTGGAATCACATTTTTACAATCCCAGCTTCCATATTAAAGCTATCAGTCCTTTACACTCTCCCTGCAAAATATATCTAGTATCTTTACTTATTTGTGCATTGCAATGTACCCACTGTAATTCAAGCAAATATTTTCTCTTACCTGAGATCTGATAATCTTTCTCTAATTGTCCTTTTTGATTTTTTACTTTATCTAGAAATCAGAATAATTATTATAACATTAAATTCCAATCTTGACACAAGCTTTCTACTCAAAAGTTTCCCATGGCTTTGCACATTAATCATCAAATGTAAATCTCCAAGAATATTCACTAAAATCCTAGCACTTTGACACCCACTTTGCGTTATCTTTCTGAATTTGTCTTCTGTATTCTAAGACTCTTTCTATCTCCTCCATTCATGCTGGTTTCCTTGCTGCTCTTTAACATTTGCCCAAAGCAGTGCTTTTGTACTTTTTGTTCCTTCTCCCTAAAATACACTTTCTCAAGATATCCTTCTCCAAGTGTTGGCTTAAATATCATCTCAGTGAATCATTCTCTTATTACATACTTGTTATTTGACACTCTTCTACTTTTATTCATAACACTAATCATAATATGACAGGTATAATCTGAAATTCACTTTATTTTCTTTGTTCTTTGTCTTTTTGCTCTCATGAAGAGGTAGGCCCTCTGTAAGAAGATATTTGTATCTCTCATTTATTCATGAATTCTCAGCACCTGGACCATTGTGCATAATAAGAGATACTCAATGTACATTTTCTGAGTGAATGAATGAATGAATGAGCGAGGAATGTGAGAGTATCACAGAGATAGTATTACCCAGTTGTTGGTAAAGGTACTGTGTCTTTGGAATTGTCTATGAAACAAATTTGAGGATGATTCCACCAGACACCTCTTAATAAAAGAGCTGTTGAACTATAATGAACTTTATGTTCTTCTTATTACTAATACCCTAAAAGTCCCTAAAGCCTGCAGCCATATCACTGTGGTGCCAGATCCTGCCAGATCTCAGAAGCTAAGCAGGTTCAGGCCTGGTTAGTACTTGGATGGGAGACTGCCTGGAAACACCAGATGTTGTAGGCTTGGGAGAAGAACCTGGCAACTCTCAAAAAACAATCAGCCATTGAAAACCCTATAAGTACCATAGAAGCATGACAATAGTGTCTCATCTATTGTACATAGGGTTGCTATGAGTCAGACACAGACTCAAAGGTACCTAACTAGAACAGAATTCCTAACAATAAGAATAGAATTTTGAAATGTGTACATTCTTCATCTATAATATAATCACTTACAATATCAAATAAGAGTAATTGGAGCTGTCTTCTTGAGTGATAAAATTATATATATCAATTTATTCTTCCTTTCACAGCCAGTTTGAACTTTGACATAAATTTGATTGTATACTTAGTAACTTAAGCTTTTGGTAGTATGGTAGTCTGCTCATGCTGCTCTGATAAAATATCAGATTTGGTGGTTTAAACAACAGTTACTTATTTCTTATAGCACTGGAGGTTAGGAAATCCAACATCAAGATGCTAGTCAACTTAGCTCCTGGTGATAAACCTCCTGCTGGCTTTCAGGTGGGTAACTTCTTGCTGCGTTTTCACATAGCATAGAGGGACAGTAATATTTCTCTCTTTTTCTTGTAAAGCTACAATCCCCAATATTAGAGCCTCATACTCATGACCTCATCTAACCCAAATCATTTCTCAAATGTCCCAATTCAAATACCATCACATTAAGGGTTTAGATCTCGATATATGAATTTGTGGGACAGGGACATAATTCAGTCAATAAGAGGTAGTTTCTCATTGTTTTTATGCTGATGACAAATATTTAATAAGAAGCACATGTTTTGTTTTTGTTTTTGTTTTTTTATCTCTGAAGCCTCCAGTTCCCTCCCTTTCTCTTCCTCTTTCATCTGTCTGCCCTTTGGATTCTTGCTCAAGTTATGATTACCTTCTGTTAGGTCACATGATGGTCATTCCTACAGTGTGCTTCTCTTCATCTTTGCACCACCCAAACAATTCCTATTTATTCCCCAAATTTGGTGATTCCATCCTCCCTTTCCTCTGGGAATGTGTCCTCACCTGTTGGCAAAATTCCCTTGCTGTGGTTTACATACCTTCTCTTGTAGCCCCATTATAATTTGGGGGAAATAATTTAGCTATTAAATTAATTCTCTGGAAGCAATGACTATGTTTGCTTTTGTTGGCCATATCCTTACCAGCAACAGTGCCAGGACTATGGAAATGTCTAAGAATTTATTGAAGGAGTGAAAAGTACTATACTCAAGTGACTTTACTATCTGTGACTACACAAAAAGCCTGGTTTTCCAGAGCCTAGAGCTGAAGTACTTAAGCTTATTTTGCATTTTGTTGATTTACAGTGTCATATTCTTTTTAAATTTAACAATTTCCTTTTCTGTTTTTATATTTTAGGGACTTTTTGAGAGGGGAATTTATGTGATCTTGAGCAAATACTTTATCCAGTTTGAGTCTTATTCTTAATATATACTAAAATATTGCCTCATTAATTCTTAGTGAATGCAATGTATGTAAATGAGATATTTTTTCTATCTTAAAATAATCAGAATAATAATTATACAATATTAATTTCTGCATTTGAGAGCTATCTATGTACCAAATACTGTCGTAAGTACTTTATATAAATTATCTTATTTTGTCCTTCTGAAAATCTTTTAACTAGTGTCACATCTGTAATTTATTGAGCTCTTTCTATCAGCCAGGGATTGAATTGCTTCCTTTGGTCTTTTCGTCTTTGAGAAATAGATATTAGTATTCTAACTTTTCTAATGAAGGACCTATGGATCTAGAGGCTTATAAAAAACTTTAAGTTCACATTAACTTATCAGTTATACTTTGCTGGTGAAAGCAAGTCATACATATCTATATTTCTTTGTAAACAATGGAAAGAAAGGGAATAATTTGCATAAGTAGTATTTAAGATTATGCAAGTTGAATACTGGTCCTGTAAAGCTCATTGTGACACTAGAGTTTATTCAATCTAAAGCCATCGTCTTATTGTAAGGATCTTAGAAATGATTAATTGATTTAGCCCACTATATCATGAGTACTTTCCAGACAGGAGACATTTGTTTTTATTCATAGTGTTACATTTATCGTTCTACGTAATGTAAGTTCCTACCAGTATTTTTGGAATTGAATTGTTCAAGTCATTAATCAAGATAGAGCCAAGATCAAATCAAATCTCATGACCTATTATATATAGGACTCAATCAATTATATATGTTGCTAATAAATGACTAAGCTCAGTCAGAAATGTGCTTTATTAAATAGCATGATAATAACCACAAGATCAGACCATTTTGTGGGTATGCCAACATTACTGTAAGAGAATTTTCAAGTCTCCATTTAGTGTTTATTGCCTGTCACTTCTCCTTGTCATTGCTTTCCTGACAGATAGGAATCCAGGCTTCCTCTTCAGGGTGCAAAGCAGAAACATAAATATCAACCAGTTCAAGGGATGGTTTAGTTTCCTTGATGGCAGCAAGTGCTTGTCATTCATGAAATCCCCAAAATGAAATGCTGGTACAGATAACAAAATGAATAGACATGGGTAGATGAGGGGTGGTGGTGCCAGTAAATCTCTACCATGAAAATTGCTTACAAAGGATTTAAATATTTACACAGAGGAAAAATGCAAATAAGATTTGTTTGGAAAAAATTAAAGAGACTTAATTTGTTCAAACTCAGAAAAGGAAGGGTAGAGGATAATTTAATTAGAGATATTGAAGAAATGGCATTGAGTATGATCACAGATGTCAATGGCCCATGCTTCTCAATTTTACCAATGACAGAAGAACTTGAAATATATAGTGGGAGAGACAAAGGTATGATGTAAAGAATAGATTTCTGAAGTTAAAAAGTCATGCTCCCTGAATATGAATAGGACCAGCTGTTAAATATCTTCCTCTGGACAACTTTAAAGAAAGATACTCTCATGTCTGTGAAAATAAAAATGCAGTCCTACTCAAAGGTTGATCTCAAGTCAACTCACCCCAACAACCTGACAAAATCCCGCCTACATCTTAGATTAGGCCTTTTATTTGTTTAAATCCTAGATGACATTTACAGTATATCACTTCAGTCAAAGCACTAATGTACCTATTAAGGAATCCCAGGAAGATCCTCAAAACTATTGAATTGGGTCTAGTGAAAAATCAGATATGGTTTTATATCAGAAGAAGAATGGGATGACTAGACTATCCTAAGACAATGACTTTAGAATATCTGAATTCAAGGCAAATGTTATGATTGACCAGTACCTAGTTCTTGTGATTCTCACATTACTGGGAAATTCCAACTGCCTATATTTACACACAGTTCTGATGTGGGGCTAGGATTTAGCTCAGTTGGTAGAATGCCGATCTGCTGTTTCTCAGGTCCTGGGTTTGCAAAAATGCAAGAAGGACATGGTCCACTCCCAAGGCAATCCCAAAACAATCAGTCATTGAAAACCCTATAAGGGTCACTATGAGTCAGACGCAACTCAATGGAATCTAACAACAACAGCTCTGCTATGGTCTGTGGGATTTTAACCATCAGCCATCCATTCTTTTTAATTAAGAAATTATTAATATGAATGTGTTAAATATACAATATCTGTTCAAGAGTTATTCTGTTAAAACATTTTTTCACTAGTTATTCTAGGCTATAAAAAAGTGGGAAATGAATAGATCAATTTTGATTAAACTCATGGAAGTTAGACAGATCAATACCATGCGACATTGATTTGAACAGTCTGAGGAATTGAACACAGAGAGGGCAAGAGTAGAATGGAAGGTCAGGGCGGTGTGCTGGAGTTCTCACATGCTATCATATGAGAGCTAGTTGTTAAAATTCCAAGAGTTTTGAGAGTCAATGTTTAAGCATAGTCATTATTAAAAATTAAATAACTTTAAAATCATTTTAAAATCAGTTAATAGATACTCAAAATATATCACTTACTAATTAATTTACCATATTTTATTATTACCTATGATTTTTTGATTATATACATGGAAATACTATATAATGATTAGATGGGAAGCATCTTTTTCCAACTCTATGTTTAGTGATGTCATATCAATGTTGTTGTTGTTGTTAGGTGCCATCGTGACCCTTATATGTTTTTCAATGGCTGATTGTTTCAGGATTGCTTCTCTTATGGATTGCCACACCCTTTTCCCATTTTTGCAGTGCTGGGGATTTAACCTGGTTCCTCAGAGAGTGCAGAGCAGCACTCTATCAACTGAGCTAAACCCCAACCAGTCATGTCAATAGCTTGAAATTAGCTTTGGTGTGAGTATTGTCAGCATGGAAACAAGTAAATACTATGTCATTGTGACCTTTTCTTCCCTCATAGACTCCATCGTAAGCATTCAGCAGTACACTACTATAATTGTCCCTGAAAATTATTAGTTTCCCATAGGAGTAAAAAGCGTAGCTGGTGGATACAGAGAAATCCAAAGCTCCTAGGCTGAAGCAGTGAAATCCCAAGGCATTCTCAAATCCCCCAACACCAAAGTTAATGAGTTTGTGAATGATCAATAGCAAGTGATTTATATGTTATTTTTCCATCAAGTCCTTGCCATATGTTAGTAATGTGTCCATAGACTTTCATCTAAAAAACTATTGCCTTGCCAGCTATACAAGAAACATTCTGTTTTGCATGTTTTCCCTAAGTTTTCAGTAATTCTTTCAAATAAAGCTTTCACAGACTAACTTATTTATAATTGTGTTTTCCTTTGATAGAATATTTCATCAATTGTTCTTTACAGGAACATGGGAAGTCAGGATATTTCAGAGGCGCTTATAGTTGGGCTCTGTCTCTAAGATGTGTTACCTACAGTTGAGTAACTCCTACTCTCTCACACTCAGTTGACTCCTATTTGAACTAGAGCTAGCATGATCTACTTGGCAGTGTGATTGTAAAGATTTCATGGAACAATATAGGTAAAGGTGAAAGTACAAGAGTACGTGGCCTATGAAGTGTTTATTAAATGATGATCCTTCTGCTTATCCTTTACCTTCCCTATCTTTTATACTAAGATACATAATCCTTTCAGGGCTAGCATTATCCCAAAAGCAGTAAAACCATGGTTTTCTCCAACCCAATCCATTGGAAAAGAATATATGTATATCAAAGTCCTGTGTGCATGCTCATGAGCTAAAAGTTATCTTTGCTTCCACAAAGCCCCAGAGATAGTCTTGAGAAATATTTTAAGAGGAGAAGATACTCTGGGGTAATCCCTTTTATAGTTGAAAAAGACTTTTGAATATGTTCTGTTCTTTCTATAGTAGCTTGGGTCCTTAGAGAGAAAGGAAAGGAAAGGGGAGTTTAAGTTTCTATGGCCTACTCTTCCAAAATTAGCAGTTTTCAAACAGTATTTTGAATATTTACCTTTAAAAGTTTATACCATGTCACTCAGACATAGTGATTTCTTTGACTGCTGCCATGATTCAGCCTCAGGGTTTAAATTAGTGGGGTGGGGGTACATCCTGAGAGATACTGGCCAAAGAAAATATTTCCTTATGTTTAGCACAAAATATGAATATGTTTCTGATAACCCTTTTCCTCTGTGTTACACCAAAGTTTACATCACCTTCTTAATATGGAAAACTAGAGCAAAGGAAATGAGAGAGACACATTTGAGAGTTTCTCATATACAAAGAAAGAGGAACCAGGGAGGAAAGAAAGAAGAAGAGCATGGCAACTAATCAGTCCTTTGTAGTTTTTAATGATAAACTGATGGCACCTGTTCAAGTGTATTTTACCCCAGAGTTGTGAAAGGTTTAGAGGGAGAAGAGAAGGAGAGTGATAGAGAGAAGTTCTTCTGCATCTGCATCTATCCAGTCACCATGTAAGAATCCTGACAGTCGTGGCCACCTGCACCCTCTCTGCTGCTAATGATAAATTAGTGAGACTTGTCCATTCTATTCCCTAAATAGTCAGCTCTACCCTCCAGTACAAACACAGCTGCCAACTCTCATAATTGGCTTAGTTTAAGCAGTCATCATGTTTGTTTTTCCAAAATTAATCAAGCTCCCTGCAACAAATATCTTCCTACTTATAGACTCCTCCATTCACTACCTGAGTGATTCTGTTAAAATGCAAAACTGATCATATCTCCCCTGCTTAAAATCCCCATAAGAACAGGTGTCAAATGTCTTATCATCCCATACAAAGCTTTATTCTGGGATACTGCTTACCTCTCCAGCCTTGTTCACTCTTCCAAGATATCTTGTTGAAAGAATGAATCAGTGAATATATTTTGTTCTAGCATATTAAGCTATTGCTAATTTCCAAACTCTACTATTTTCTGTCACCCTTCTAAGAACATCTGCTTGCAAGGTGCTTTCCATTCCCTTCTTCACTTTTTTCTTTTCTTTTTTTCAAGTGGCTACCATAATACCATATCCCTCATTCCCTTGTAAACCAATTCTGAATTATGTGCTTACTTGCCTGTCTCTATAAGTAGACCATCAGCTACTTTAACACAGGAGCAATTTCTCATGTGTGATTTTTTAATTTTTAATGACATGGTATATGCCTGATAAATAATGGACAAGCAAGCATGTCTAGAATGTGAATATATAAATAAAATTTAAGACATTATCACTGGAATTTAAATTTCTTTTTCTACATGATCCTTCATTTGCGTTTGTATTTAATATAAAAATAAAATGAATATCAATAGAACTATGTGTCCTATAAATATTCTTTGTACTGACATAGCCATTAGTAATTTTAATCTCTTAGCATAGGGAAAGAAAGCAAAATAAACAACTAACAGCTAAAGTTTCAAATTACACTATTATTCTTGAGAAAGATCAAGCAAAAGGGAGAATAGAAATGATAAAGACTTGAAGTAGGAAAGAACTTAGAACTGATCTAAATGGAACTGAAGAAAGATTGTTTGAAAAAGAACTGAAAGGCTAGTTTGGCTGAAGTTTTATGAGTTTATCATTAGCATTTAAATGTATTTATCTGATATCAAATAAACTCAGCAGAAATTATATCCTGATGTTAAAATGCCTATTAAAGAAAACCAGATTTTGGCTTCTTCTCTTCTTTTTCTCTCAAATTCCTGAATATTTTAAAACATTATTAATTTAAATATATAAGATTTTATTAACTTTCCACAATGATAACTTTCCATCTATTTGCTATTCACAAGTAGATACTAGGTTCTGCAGGTGAGTTATATTTTATGCTAAATCATAAACAGTTTCTGACATTGACTCTTTGGAACCATGGCAGGTAAGGCATACTTGGTGGGTGAAAATTGAACCTCCCATGATAGAAATAATGCTGGTAAGAGCCAAAACCTCATTCAAAATAGATTAATCACAGAAGGAAGTTTATTGATTAAGCATTTCTTGGAGTATAATAACAAAAGTTTTGCAGCTTGGATTTAGAATTAAGGAAATCAAGGCTCAAAGTAGGGTTACTTTCTCCATCACTAAAGGGCATGTGGCCTCTCATTGATGCACCTCTGCAACCTGTGTCATTTTCCCTCTGTCTCTGCAGACCAGCTTCCTTTCTTTCTGATTGTATAAAAGTTGATCTATGTGATCTGCTAGTCCTAGCTGTTGGGGTTCACTCCATCCAAGTGGGGTAACAGAGCTTGCTTCAACGCGGGTACTGGGGGACCCTTAGAAATAAACAAGAGCCGGTGGTGCCAAAGAAGGACTTTGGGAACCTTCTTGTAAACAGGAACAGAATTTTTTAAGCTGTATCTATCAAGGTAAACAAAAACAGGGAATGCAGCACAGAGATGCTAGATGGAAGTGTCCCATGGTGTGTCTTCTGTTGAGTCTCACAGTTTACCTTCTCTACTCTCCTCCTCCCCAAGGTGGGGGAAGAAAAGTGGAGAGCTCTTCCCGTCTTGCTTGGATCCTTCACTACTTCAGAGACCCTGGGCTTGACACGGAGTCTTGCTTGTAGTTCTCAGATGTTTCCACTCACCAGTGCTTGAGGTTGCAAGTCTCAGGAGTAGGGTGCAGGGGACAGGTTTGAAAGGGCTCACAGAGCAGGTGAACAGGGGAGGATCAAGAATATAAGGGATAAAAAGGGAGTTAGTAGTGTTACTGGTGGTTTATATACCTTCTATGAAGGGGGTGTGGACCTAGAAACAGCCAATCAGGGAGAGGTTTACGCCAGGTGTGGCAGTTATGTAACTAGGGATTTGAAAAAGAAAAATTTTGATAGGTGGGTTAGGTGTGGGCCAGACCAAGTACCAAAGGTCCTTTTTGACCAATTGGGTAGCTCCGGGCAGCCAATCAGATTGAAGGAGGCCACACCAGAGCTGGGCTGCTTGGGCCATCTTGGATCACTCAATGGGTGGGGTAGAAGTAAAGTAGGTGAAGGGTGAAAGATTAGATGAAAAGTGAATTGAGATTTGGGCAGCATATTGACTCTTAGTGAGTCAAATAGGTCCCAGCCCAGGTTCCTGAATTAAGGTTGACCAGAGGTGGGTGGGGCAGGAACAGGGCAGGATCTGGGCAGGGCTCAGACCTTGGCCTAGACGGAGCAAGCCTCAACCCAGGGACCCTCCCTGTCCACCCTGGGGATGTCCAGATAATTCCCTACACTAGCACCCATTGTGGACTAACAGGGGTTTATGTTCCAATCCCACTTCCCTAGGAAAGAAAACTGGATTGGTATTTTTTTTCAGGTTAGTCTTGCCAGATGTAACAAATAAATATGAGTATGTCCCATGCAACATTTAGAACATATGTATACACACTAAGAAATTATACCTTGCTTATCTGAAATTCAAATTTAACTAGGTAACCTATATTTTATCTGTCCAACCTTATCTGATGCTACTTTTCCAGTTAGTTGTTGTGTTTTTGAAGATAGACCAAACTGACCAGAGGATGGACTTACATTTCAGCTAGGTAATTGGGTGATAGGTAATTCTCAGGAAGGGTGACATGAACTTAATATATATGTAATATACCAGAATAGAATAAATGTGAGAAAAGACTTTAGTTCTTATGGAGAGGGATAGGGCAGAATGTATGATTATTCAGATAATAGGTAAAAAGCTAGCTAGTGGTCTAAAAGAACAAAAACTGTTTCCATCAAGCAATTTTTAGAAATGATACATATTTTAAATAATTTACATGAGAGATTAAAAGCATACATGTCATCAGTTTGATTAATTTGACTTCATTTAAAAAATGCTACCTGAGTACTAACATTTTTACAGTGTATATTTTTTCTTAATTTGGATAAACATCTTGAGAGATGATATTATGATTACTATTTTGCAATTGAGAATATTGAAGCTCAAAGAGGCTAATCATGTACCTAAGTTAATAGAGCTAGGAACCAACAGAAGCAGAATTTTAAAGCTGGGCTGTCAGAAGCCAGAGACCTTCCATTGTACTGTGTTGCTTCTAAATGTTGTTGCTTTATACCCCTAACATCAGCATTATTCCAAGCTGCCGCTGAAGACTGCAAAAGTGCCTCTGATGGGATCTTAAATCAGTAGCCTCAATTTATATGATGAAAAGCCTGGGGAACACTTCCATATGGAGCTCAAGCAAGAGTGCCTGGCTCCATCCCAATATTTTCCCCAGAATTGCTTGTCAATATCCCCGTCTGTTTTCTAATCCTAAATGAGTGTAGCACTGGTTGAGGTATCTTCCACAGTATTGAGAATAACAACTGATGCATAGCTTATGAATATTTATGAGTGAAATTATGCCATGCTTGAATGCTCTGCATTAGTGCCTAATAATCAACATCTACTGCCACTTTTTGTTGTTGTCTAAAATAAAGGATGGAGTAGGGGGGTTGTTGGTAAGCTCAGTCACTAATCAAAGATAATTATACCATTGCCATTCCAAACATTTATCTAAGCATCTGTGAGGCAAGCGTGGAGTGAACATTTAATGTACTGGTATAAGTCAAGTTCTGTGAAAAGTGAGCAAGGATAATAGCAGAGTCTGCTTGCAAAAACAAAGAATCCATTATACTATCTCAAGAAAGCATGGTCTTATAAAATGTTTTGTAGTTACTAAGTGCCAAATAAATATTTTTTCAAATGAATATATAAATTAATGAATTAATTGTTGTGAAAAAAACAGATTTCAATAAAATTGAAATACTTGAATGGGATGAGGCCAAGATTACAATCCATGAACCTTCAAACCTATACTGTCTACCATTAGGCCAATTCTCAGTACACAATGGGTACTCCAACAACATTCCAAATACATGAAAGGAAAACCAAATTATGGCTTTTAAAGCCAACATGAAATGGGGACAATGCTGATCTTAAGACGAGTCATAGACTTTTACACATCTTTTGGCAATTCTGTATGTGTTAACACAATGTTAAGCAAGTATGTCCCCAATTCTTGTCCAAATAAAGCTTCAATTTTTTGTGTGGGGACAGGCTTTAACAGAAAAATCAAATAAACATGTGCTTAACATGAATGAAGAATATGAAAAATGAAGAAAAGTTGCATAGGACAATGAAAGCACAAATTCGGGGTGTCTAGTTCATCTGGGATTTAGCTCAGTGGGTAGAGCGCTGTGCTGCAGTCTCTGAGGGCCCGAGTTCAATTCCCAGCACCGTAAAAATGGGAGAAGGGCCTGGCAATCCACTCCCAAGGCAATCCCGAAACAGTCGCCATTGAAAACCCTATGAGGGTCGCTATGAGTCGGATACCGACTCAACGGCACCTAACAACAACAACAAGTTCATCTGGAGTCTATAGCCATATCACCCTGATATGGCTCATCTGATCTCATCAGATCTCAGAAGCTAGGCAGGGTGGTGCCTGATTAGTACTTGGATGGGAGAATGATTGGGAATACTGGGTGCTGTAGGCTTGGCAGAAGGACCTAGTAGCTCACTCCTATTACAGTCAGCCATTAAAAACCCTATGAATAATAGAGGAGCACTGACAACAGTGCTGGGTATAGTGCACTGTAGGGTAGTGTTTCATTTGTTGTACTTAAAGTCACTATAAGTTGGACCCAACTTAACAGCATCTGACAACAGCAGCAGCAGTTCATCAGGAATTTGGGGGTTGACCTCCCTGGGAATTGGTGGTTGAAGTGAGATCTATAAGAAAAACGAGTTGATTAGCTGAAAGAATTAGAACACTCAGGTCCTAATATTCTTTGGCAGGAGACAGGACCACCTTGATCTAGGGAATGAAGAAAAAATAATGTGCCTGTCTCAGAATGTGAGTGGTAGGTAGGATACAAAAGATGAGACTAAAAGTAGACAAAGGTTGGGATATGCAAATTTTTATAAATGATATGAAGGATTTTTTTGTTTTGTCTAAATAGGTACTGGAAAAGTTTCTAGAAAGTCATTTTCAAATGCTAGAGATCAGATTAGTTGGGAGAAATATAATATGATTTGCAGTTTTAAAAGATCACTCTGGCTGCAAATGGTAAATACACCGAGGAGGTCAAAAAGAATATGCCTAGACTGGTTAGGCATGTACTTCAAGGGAGGACCTCCTATCTAGGTCCAAAATCAAGATTGGAAACATGTACATAAAAGTGTAAGAGGTAAAATTGGGGGAATTTTGTGAGATAAAAGCAAGGGAAGTATGTAAGTTTCTGGCTTATGGCACTGGAGATATGGCATGGCAGAAATGGCACACTGGTCATCAGAAAGCTTATCTCTCCTATAATACAATATTATATCTGGAAAGTTCTAACTTGTTATACCAAGTTTTTCCAGTGGAGTATGGGGAGAAGTTATGTGTGTTACCCTTTTGAGGTAATTATGAAGAAAGAATACTTCTTCATGTTCCTGTTTTATTTATTTTATTTTTCTGTGAAGTAGTCTTTATTTTTCTCCCTTTATTGGTAAATGATGGTGTGGTAACATCACTTGTGGTACCAAACTTGTTCTTTTATAAGAATCCTACTCCTATTGTAATAAACCACTCCTACTATAATAGGGGGGTTGGGAATTAGCTCAGTGGGTAGAGCGCTGTGCTGCAGTCTCTAAGGTCTGGAGTTCAATTCCCAGCACCACAAAAATGGGAGAAGGACCTGGCAATCCACTCCCAAGGCAATCCCGAAATGGTCAGCCATTGAAAACCCTATGAGGGTCGCTATGAGTCGGATACCGACTTGACAGCACCTAACAACAACAACAACACTATAATAGTGGGGCTGGGATTTAGCTCAGTTGGTAGAGCGCTTTTCTGCAGTCTCTGAAGTCCCAAGTTTGATTCCCAGCAATGCAAAAATGGGAGAAGGATGTGGCAATCCACTCAGGGGGCAATCCCAACACCACCAGTCATCAAAAACCCTACAAGGATCACTATGAGTCAGACATGACTGGACAGCACGTAACAGCAACAACTATAGTAGTGAGGGAGAAGGACATGGCAATGCACTCCTGAAGCAATCTGGAAACAATCAGCCATTGCAAACCCTATGACGGTCTCTATGAGTTGGACTTCAGGGCAGCACCTAACAACAACTATAAAAAATTAATTATTTGTGAGGGTAGAACACTAATGGCTTAATCACCTCTTTAAAATCATACACCTAAATTCTATCATATTAAGGACAAAGTTTACCAAAAAATGAACTTTGTGGGACATATTCAAGCCATAGCCAGGGGAGGACAGCCCTACCAAGATCTTGCTTCCAAACTTCTTGTCTCCCGAATTGCAAACAAATTTCTGTTGTTTTAAATCACCATATTTGCCATAGTCCTAGGATGCTGACACATGTGTGTAAGGTCAATATTTAATGTTTTCTCTACTTCCTCGTCCTCCCATCTCTTGGAGAAAGAGAGTCACTTCTGAGTGTATATTGGGGAGTAGTAACCAGGCATCCATTGTCTCACTTTTTTCTCCTACCTTTTATTCTGGAGCTAGCTGAAACCTGGAACCCTGTTTTTGATCTCCAGGTTATATGCAATAGAGGGGTGTGTGTGTGTGTGTGTGTGTGTGTGTGTACACACACATTTTTCTGACAGATTCTACGAGTGGGCCTGTATGTATGTTCATCATTAGAGCCATAGCACCCTGGCATCTGATCCTGTCTGATTTTGGAAGCTAAGCAGGGTCAGGCTTGTTTAGTTCGTAGTTAGGAGAGCACCTGGACATATGAGGTGCTATAGGCTGGGGAGAAAGACCGAGCAGCTCACTCCCAAAATAATCAGCCATTGAAAACCTTATGAATAGCAGAGAAGCACTGACATAGTCCTGGGCACGGAACAGTGTTGGGGGTGTTTCTTCTGTTGTACATAGGTTGGCTATAAGTCAGACTGGACTCGCTGGCACCTAACAACAAGAACAGTTTTAGGAAGCCAATTGTTACCACATATACACCTATGGTACCAATTTCTATTTTGGCTGTATCAGTAAGAAAAGTAATATTTTTTCCACATTTGTTGTTCATTTCAGACTTAATTCCATACTAAAATCCTTTGTAATTTATTCTCCTTTTTGGCTAACCTAAACTTTTCTTCAATCTATTCACTAACATAGCTTCATCTGAGGTGACTAAGAATAGAAAATACAAATTTGTATTAGCAGAATGATATTTTATATATTTATGTTGTTGTTGTTGTTAGTTGTCATCAAGTTGGGTTCAACTCATAGTGCCCCTCAGGATTTTCAATGGCTGATTGTTTCAGAATTGCTTTGGGAGTGGACTGCCACATCCTCCTTCTATTTTGTGGGGGAGTGCTAGGGGATTGAACCTAGGTCCTCAGAGAGTGCAAAGCAGTACTCTACCAACTGAGCTAAACCCCAGCCCCTAGTTTTTAACCCAAGTTTCAAAAACCCAGCCAAAAAATCCATCAATTGTGCTCATAGAAAAATCATCCTTTTAGCAGGAGAATGGATATTTGAGGACTTTATTTCTGACTGTCTGATCTGATGGATTTGACACCATGTGATGTTCATTGGAAATATTTTACAGAATCATTAGGAAGTATAAAGTCACTTGGCAAAAGGCATTAGAAATTTGAAAATTACCAGCTGTAAAAATAATTAAAAAGTATAGAAGAAGGAAAATTAATCAGGAAAAATATCTACAGCTTTAATTCTTGAAACACAAAATATTGGTTTAATTAAAAATTATGATATGATTATATTGAGTAGCTGAGGAAGAGGAGTAAAACCTAAAGGTAGAGGTGGTGGTTGTTCTTAGATGCTATCAAGTCAGGTCCGACTCACAACAACCCCATGTACAACAGAATGAAACACTCCCCAACACTGTGCCATCTCCAACACTATTGTCAGCACTTTCCAATGGCTGATTGCTTGGGGTTTGTTTCTGGGGTGGGTTGCCAGGTTGTTCTATTTTTATGGTGCTGGGGATTGAGCTCAGAGCCTCAGAGAGTGCAGAACAGCATTCTACCACCTGAGCTAAACCCCAGCTCCAAAGGTAAAGGTAAAAGAAGGTAAAATATTTTTCTGTATTATAATTCTATATCAATCAATTCATTAGAATATTCAGCAGGAGTGTGTGTGTGTGTGTGTGTGTGTGTGTGTGTGTTCACAAATTAAAAAGTAAATAAGAGAACTTCAAAAGGAAGGGAGTGCAGGAAAAACTATGTGTGCTGTAAACATTTGTGTATTTAATTTTTAAGCCATTTGGCTTTATGGACTACTTTATGTAAAGTAAAATTTGATTTAAAATAGATAACAATGAAATTTCATAAATGTTATTACATAAACTTGATTTATTTATATATATTCATTAAATAAATCCACTAGCTATATAGTGAAAACAAAGTAAGTTCATCCTGTAGTTATAAATTAGTTTACATTTGCACATGGTCTAAGGATGAGAAGCAAATAGACACGAGCAAAAAATTGGAGCCTTGGGCTTCAATTTTGAGTAAAAATTAAATATACATATAAATGAAAATGTAAAGCAAAACAAAACTGAGCTAAATCACAAAGCAACAATAAAATGAAAGAGGAAGGTTAGAAGTAAAACCTTGGATGTTTATGTTTTCCTGGAGAAGAGAAAACATTGACAAGTTTTATCCTCTTCAAATATAAGATGGCGCATATAATACACAAGTAGGAAATTCATTAGATTTCTGTTATGGTTTGCATTTGAATGTCCCCCAAAAGTCATGTGTTTGAACATTTGATACCGAGCCATTGGTGCTGTTTGTGAAGATCGTGGAACTTTGGGAGGTGTGATTCTAGCTTTATGGAAGTAGCTCCCTAAGGGGAGGGCTTGGGAGTTTTTACCAAAACTGCAGCCCCCTGGCTTTCTGCCTTCTGACCTGCCATGCCATGATGTTGCATGCCATGAACAGGCTACCCGCCCAGATGCCTGCCCTGCCACCATGTCTTCTTGCCTCTGTGGACTAAATCCTTTCATGTAAGCTGCCAACAAATATTTTCCTCCCATAAGATTGCTTTGGTCAATTTTTTTGTTGTTGTTGTTTGTTTGTTTTTCTTACAGCAAAGATGCCTGACTAATGCAACTTGCGTATATTTTCGAGGCCTTATGTATGTGAGGCACTATTATTATTGCTGTGAACAAAACAAAAATCCCTGCCCTCATGGACATTACTGCCTATACATATATTTTTAAAGTACACATGGAACAATTGCAAAATTTACCATTTGCTAAAGCCTAATTATTGATCTGCTGTACATAGGGTCTCTCTGAGTTGGACTCAACTCAATGGCACCTAACAACAAGAACAACAATTATTAGTCTGGCCTGCAGCCATACCATGGTGGCATCCATGCCATCAGATCATGGAAGCCAAGCAGGGCTGGGCCTGGTTAGTACTCGGACAGGAACCACCTGGGAACACCAGGTTCTGTAGGCTTGGGAGAAGAACCCAGAATCCCACTCCCAAAAATCAATCAGCCATTGAAAACCCTATGAATAGCAGAGAAGCACTGACAATAGTGTTTCACCTGTTGTACATAGGGTTGCTATGAGTCAGATACAGACTTGACGGCACCTAACAAGGACAGCAGTTATAAGACAAAAGGAAATACTCAAGAAATACTGAAAAGTGAATATACTAACCAGGTGTGATGACAAAATTTTTATTTGAGTAAAATTAATTTTAATACTATCCCATCGGGCTTTGTTGTTTTGTATTGTTGGGTCATGTCCAACCTATAGCAACCCTCATAAGGTTTTCAATGGCTGATTGTTTTAGGATTGCCTAGAGAGTGGATTGCCATATCCTTCTCCCATTTTTGGAGTGGTGGGAATTGAACTTGGGCCCTCAGAGAATGTAGAGAGGCTATAAAACAAATAACAACAAATGCGGGCATGGTTTCAGAGAAAAGGGAACCATCTTACACTGCTGGTGGAGTTGTAAATTGGTTCAACCACTTTGCAAATCAATATGGAGTTACCTCAAAACACTAAAAATAGATCTACTATATGACCCAACTATACCACTATTGGGAATATACCCAAAGGGAGATGAGTCATCATACCACAGATACACCTGCATCTCCATGTTCAGTGCAGCACTTTTCACAATAGCAAGGATATAGAATCAACAAAAGTGCTCAGCAACAGAAGGATGGATAAAAAAATTATGGTACATATTCACAATGGAATACTACTCAGCAATTTAAAAAAATGCA
Source organism: Pedetes capensis (assembly GCA_007922755.1). Taxonomy (NCBI): domain Eukaryota; kingdom Metazoa; phylum Chordata; class Mammalia; order Rodentia; family Pedetidae; genus Pedetes; species Pedetes capensis. The sequence goes on from VMDO01006467.1 coordinate 58,142, forward strand.
TTAATGTGTCATTTGTAACAAAATGGATGGAATTGGAGAAAATTATCATAAGTGAATGAACGCAGGCCCCAAAAGAGAAATACCATATATTCTCACTCAAATGTGGGAGCTGAACCAAACTTAAAAGAAGGAAAAAATACTATACGTAAATTGGAACATAATAAAAAGCTCATGTAAATTTAGCATAGAAGGGACAATTTGAGGAGTGGAAAGAAGGAGGGAGGGATCTAGCAAAAGGAACTGATGATGGGAGAAGACAAGAGGGGAAGGAGGGCCAACAAGGAGGGAGGAAGTAGGGAGAGGTCAACCTCAATGTGAACAGCTCAACTTTATTTATATGGGAAACAACAATAATAACAATACCAATAATTCCAAAGGATAGCAATAATGCATACAGAATAGATCACTCAATAATACTGCTGAGAATGTAAAAAAAGATAGATAACTATAGAAAAAAAGTTTGGGCTTAAATCAAAATCGAGATTCTGGTATATAGATAATCATTTCCACCAAAAGACATACAAGTAGAAAGGAGATCACCGGTTTTGGGAGATGGGGATGGGGGAGGAGGATCATGAGAGGGTAAGGGGGAGGTTATGTGAGCAATGTACAATGAAATGCATATGTGGAAATGTCACAATGAAATACATGTCAGAGCAAAACCCATTAAGGTGTACATTAAAAATTTCCAACAAAAAATATAAAATATATATCACAAAACATTTGAAAGTGAAAGTCTAAAGAATTCCTATTCCTCAAAATATGAACATAGATGATTAGAATACATTCTGTACAAAAACCTAACAATGCATTGAACATAACAATGATATGAAAAAATATATATTTCTCAATTCATACACTAGGAAACATACAAGTTGTTAAGATTTAGGAAATGAATAACACTAAATTCAAGAAAGTAAAAGGAAGGAACCAGTAATAAAAAAGAATTTGACAAAATAGAAAAATAAAGAAATTTTACAGAAGACAATACATTAAATATTCTATCAATTTTAGGAAAAATATCAAATATGACAGAAAATTTTGATCAAAATTAAAAGTGAGTATATAAGTTAAAAACATTAAAAATGAAAAAGCAGATGCAACTTCACATGCAGTTGAATTGTTTTAAATCTTAAAAAGAATGAGATTCACACTTTGTTACAAAAAATTGAAATTGTGATACAATGATTATATATTAGGAAAACATTTATTAAAGGTTGGGGGACTTAGCTTAATGATAGAGGACTTGTCTAGTATGTCCAAGGACTTGTATTGCATTCTCAGCACTGCATGCAAACAAAGAAACAAATGAAGAAACAAACAAAAGAGATCAAAACTGACTCAGTATGCATAAAAGGTTAAATGCACCCATACCTGGGTCAATTAAAAGCCAACAAAAAATTTTAACCAGTCTTCAATGAAATCTACATTTATATTTCTATTTATATTTTAAAACCTGAGTCAAATATGCTTTCTCCAGGGAGTCTTCTGTGGTTTCAGAGGAAAGAAATATTTTTATAATGAAAGATCATTATAACAAATACAAGCAAAAACAATTTGAATATTTTGACACAGGTTCTTGATAAATTTCACAGGTTGCCTCTGGCCTTACACTTGTGATCCCTCTGCCTCAGCTACCTGAGTTGTTGGAATTATAGGTATGTGCCATGGCTTCTGGATATAATGTGGCTTTAAGCTAATTCTTTAACTTTGCTAAAAGTAATTTCTGCAGCTAATTTCATAATTCATATATATATATATATATATATATATATATCAAGGTATTTAGCCCTGATTCATAATAAAAATGCATCAAATCAGAACTATTGTTATTGCTTATGATAATGGACTACTTGGTAACTATTATTCTTCCCTGCTCAACTCACACTGCACATTTTCTGTTTGCACTTATCACACTTTATCTCTTTTCATGTCTACTTTTCCCAGTATATGGAGCAGACTCCTTACAGGCAAAGTAGAAAATTAATCATTTTCATTCTTTTATAACCTAGTAAAGACCACTTAAGATTTATTGCATTAATTATTAAATAAAACATTGAACCAATCATTTCATAATCCATCCATCATTTTATCTATATCCTAAATGGGAATTCTTAGATCATTTGATCTTGCCACGCAGATTAATAAAGACACATATACATGCATATTTTTGAGAGTTTAGTGAAGATTATTCTGTGAAAATTTCATATTTCTAGCAAAGTCTGTCTTTAAATGAAACTTTGAATACTCTTCAACATTTAAACTAAATTTTATTAATCTTAATTTTCTATTTTATGAAATATATGCAAGCATATGTATAATTTAAAAATTATATATGCATAAAGCTTTACATATAATTACATATAAATGTTTATATAGTTTTACATATAAACATATAATATATATGAATATATGATATATGGTATATGTATATGTTTATGCATTCATTTTTTCAGTAGTTATGCAACATCTAAAAAAGATTTGAAGTGATTAACAATGAAATGCAGATATTGATTTGTTCTCTCAAAAATAATTATATAGTAATTAGATCAGGAGTCTAGTTGTATCAAAAAACAGACTAAGTTGAGTTTTGTTTAAAATTTGCCCTTGAACTTCCTTGCAATCAAGACAAAAAGGTAATATACTTCTCCATGTCTGACAGTGAATGTTCACTCTCTTAATCTGTTGGTAAATTAATCAGGATCATTAAAATCAAAGTTTCTTTTTAGTTTCTTTTTAGGATAAGAGATATTGAATAATAAGTTGAAATATATCTTCCAAAGCAAAGTTACAAAAGGACTTTACAGAATAATTTTAAAGGAATTTTTTTGTTTTAAGGTCTATAAACTATCCATTTAATAAGTAACCAGTCAAAAACTTCTGCTGTAGTGACTGGACTATAAAGATCCACATTTTAGCACTCCAATTTGCAATATATAAGCTTTAGAAAATTTTGCAGTCTTTCTTGAATAATTTGATAATATTCCCACAATATTGTTTAATAATTGTAAACTAGAAAATCTCTCACCATGGATTTTCTAAACAAAATGGCTCTCCTTTCCAGCACTGGAATGAATGGAGTATTCTCCTATTCCCACAAATCTGTAGTATCTCCTATTATTTTGGATCTAAGTGACTTGGGTGAATAATTCTCCCCTCTTAATTAAGAGCTCCATAGGGCAGGAAATATATCTTAGCTGTATTTACTTTGTCAACACTCAGCAGATGTAGGTATGTTGTTGTTGTTAGGTGCCATCGAGTCAGTATCCGACTCATAGCGACCCTCTGTACAACGGGGGAAACACTATTGTCAGTGCTTCTCTGCTGTTCATAGGGTTTTCAATGGCAGATTGATTTTTGGGAGGGGGTTGCCAGGCCCTTCTCCCAAGCCTACAGCTTCTGGTGTTCCCAGGTGGTCTCCCATCCAGGTACTAACCAGGCCTGACCCTGCTTAGCTTCCGAGATCTGACGGGATCGGATGCCACAGGGCTACAGCTGGAGGCAGATGTAGGTATAAATAGATGGAAATATGAATTGATGGATGAATGAATGAATGAATTCTTCATTGTTTTCTTTGAAAATAGTTTCAAAGTTGTTGCATCTTCCAGATCATAGCTACTCAGAAGCAAGAATCTACAAATAAATTGTCTTTACTTTTTTTCTTGGCATGAACATTTCAGCTCTTTACATTAATTGGAAACCCCAAAAAGCATGAGTAACTTTGTCTTGTTGAAAGCACATGATCACTGAAGGTTTTTACCTCTCTGTTCTTTTCTCTCTGGCAAGGGTAGGAGGAATACTATGCTGAGGCATGAGGAAACAGCATTAAATTGTAGAGTAATAACCATAAATTATGGCAAACCTAAGCTTTGGAATTTAATGTGGATGGCAGGAAGTTTAAACTTCCATTGGTTCCACAGTGTCCTGTAAGCTTTTTATTGCTGCTTTCCATTCTTCTTCTGAGAATGTCTGTCACTCAGAGGCATCACAATTAGATTCCACTGAAAAAGAAGAGAATAAAAAATGAATTTCCAAAATGGTAGTAGCATCTTCTGCCCTTGAGTACTTAAGTTATTTAGCTTTCTGTAGGCGGTACTTCTTCAGTATTCTTTACATACTTTTTTTATGACATCAGATTCTGTTACATTTGAGGCTTGATGTGGGCTAAAATGTTTGGGAAAGCAATCTATTACCCTAGATGTTTCAGACCAATAATACATTTACTGGACAAAATAAAAAGCAATTGGGACAAACACATGATTTTTCTTAATTGAAATATTGGGTAAATGATTTCTGCTGAAGTTTAAGCCCATAAGAGGATCCTCTAATAGTCCCCCATCTCTGGAGTAGGATTTAAAACTTCTCATCTATACTGTGAAGCGTGTCTCAAGTGGGAGCTGGGAAAATGGGACCCTGTGTCTTTAGCACATACTTAACTGTTCACATCTTGTACTTTTATGTTTATAAACATGTCTATCTCACCCACTAACTTGTTAGTTTCTTTGAGAGAGTCTAAGCCACATTTAAGTACATGTTTTTGACCTTGGATTATTAGGTGCATAACAGAGTCATTTTATTCTAATTAAAAACGTGTGATGGGCATAAAAAAATCTCAGTTATGTTACATTTTCACCTATTCAGGGATTTTAACATGAAAGTATCTACATTGAGCTTTGTGTTAATATCTTATGGCTACACAATCAGTTACCATATTATTAGTCATTTAAACCAACACAAAGCTATTATCTCACATTTTCTAAGGATTACGAATCTGGCACAGTATCACTAGGTTCTCTGCTCAGGTTCTGCATGGCTGAAAGTAAAGAGCTGATTGAGACTGGTATTTCATCTGAGGCTCAGCCCCTACAATATTATGATAATAAATAGGAAGGTGATCACCTTGAACTGAAAAAAATTAACATAAGTCACTAGTTTTAAAAAACCTCAGATAGTAATAGGATATAGTTCAACTGTCTCCAGCCACAGCACCCTAACATACAATCCTGCTTAATCTCTGAAGTTAAGCAAGGTTGGCCTGGTTAGTTCTTAGATTAGAGATTGCCAAGGAATATCAGGTTCTGCAGTCTAAGGAGAAGGAACTCGCAATCCACTCCTGGAACAATCCACCACTGACCACCTTATAAATAGCAGTGAAACATTGACAATAGTGCCAGGCATGGCAGTGTTGAGGAGTGTTACCTTCTGTTGTACATATGGACCCAATTTGATGGCACCTAACAACAACAAAATCAATAGTTAAACTGGCTGCTGTTGCATTTGATAAAGAATGAACTTGGAAGTCTTTCTACTTTCCTAAGTAGGTTTTCTGGGTGTGGTAAACTATTTTAAGCAAGCCATTTCAATAATGCAGGAATATAAACTACTTTAGAAGTATACTATAAACAGCATTTTTAATCATGTATTGCAATTAAACATTGAATACAGAATCAACTCAGAACATGGAAATCCTAACAATTGTTGGCAGGACAAAAGAAGGGACCTGATTCTCTAGACAACAGCAAAATTTCCCAGCAGCTGTCTTAACTTGCCCAACATCCACTCCACTAAATTCTCACTGTAAAGGCAATTTCCACAGCATCAATTGAGAACACCCCATTCACAGAAGAACTCTGGCAATAAACATTTATGTTCGTTGTGTCTTTTGTTCTCATAGAATTAACTCTAACGCACTGAACTGGAGCATGGGAGATATTACAATGTGGTCAAAATCATGGGTATTAAAATCTATTGGTCTAGGTTCAGACCAGGGGCTTGACACCTAAAAGAATTTAGGTACATTACTTAATACTAGTGGGCTGGGATTTAGCTCAGTTGGTAGAGCACAGCTCTGCAGTCTCTGAGGTCCCAAGTTTGATTCCCAGCACAGCAAAAATGGGACAAGGACGTGGCAATCCCAAAACAATTAGCCATTGACAAAACCCTATGAGGGTTGCTATGAGTTGTACATAACTCAATGACACCTAACAACAACAACTTAACACTGCTGGGCTTAGCCTCCTCATCTATACAATGAGGATTGTATTACTGTCTACTTCTTAGCATTATTATAAATATGGAAATATCCAATACACAAAAAAGTCTTGGTGCTTGGAAACATAATGTTATAAATTTTAATTGCTCTTAGAGTCAGATTCTAGGACAGCTGTACAAGGAGCCCCATTGGTCCACCTCCTTAGTGAAACAACTAGAGAAAGTTATCTTTTAAAAAAATAAAATTTCTATAGCCCTAAAGGCACACAGATAAGGAAAAACATTTATTCAAGAAGATCTACTAAATCACGACAGAAAGAACAAGAATTTGTGTTGTTTGAACCCTGGCCCGTTTCCCCATTCTTATTCTCCCCTTACTCCCACCCACAGCTCAGCATGGTGCTCTCTCTATTCTGGTCAGGGTGAGGCAAGACCACAAGGCTCTTCTTCACCTCTGATCAGTCAAAGATTGTGGTGTCTCCTGGGGAAGCTAACCACTAGCATTATCTCCACTCTCAGCTCTATGTTGCAGAGGCTAAATAAATGGAGAGTAAATGGTGCAGGAAATTGGAGATTCCCTGCCACCATTATATATATATTATATATATATTATATAATATACATTATATATTATATAATATATATATATTTCAATTTGGGGTACATGGCAAGAAAATAGAAATGAAAGCTTTGTCCAGGGATTTGAGACTCTCAGGTGACAGACTGGGCAGACAAAATTGGCAACAAAAGGGGCTTCAGTCAAGTTTTTTTTCCCAAATACTTTGCAAATTTGATGCTACTTGATATAAGAGTCTAAAAATCTAAGCTGAAAGCCATTGAAAAAACAAGGAGAAAATAGAGTTCAGGACATGCTATCAGAAAAGACACTGTTCAATACATACAGCTGTCAGCAATAAGCTATCTTACACTAGTACACTGAGTCACATTAGTACTCAAAAGAAATGAACTATCATTTTCACTCTCTGTGCCTAGCAAAAAAAAGGGGATAACCTCTTCTGGAGGAAGATATTGTCATAGGGAGTATCTTCAAATTGTACACACAGTAGTGAATATTCAAACAAAATTCTTTATACATAAAGAGGTAAATACTTGAAAATAGCACACAGTTAAACACAGTTAAAAAGTCTAGTGTGGTGGGGGCAGAATTCATGTTAAAAGAGTTAATGATGAGGATTGAAGACACCAAGTCAAAGTCCTAGGAAGCTGGTTAAATACTAATCCAAACAATCCCTGCATGGGTGAGGGAAGGTTGTACGGGCAAAATATTAGTCAATGTCTTACACTTGTAAGACTCCAATTTTCTGATGAACTCAATCTCTTCAGAAAATTCAGAAATCTGGCACATTTTCAGAGCTATCTCCCTCTTCTGTGAGGTTTTCTCTTCATTTCCCACCCTCCCAAGTTCATGACCACAAAAGACGCATATGTGGTGATGCCCTGGTCTCTGCTACTCTGGTGAGGTTTGGGCTTGTCTCTGAATACCCTCTCTTAGTGTCTACCAAAACATTATTAATCCCTCATTATCTTTTGGAGCTGATGAGCATTGGTGACATTTCCACCAGGGCCTTGCTCGGTACACAACTCCTGCCTCTCTCATCCCTTTGATAGGTCCCACCACTACCCTCTCAGTACCTCTGTTCCCTTCCAGCAGGGTACATGGGCCTTCTGGGGCTCCTGCATGTTGGCCTGGGACAAAAGAACACTTAATAAACACTTCTATCCAAACCCCAGCCTTGCCTTTCTTCCCCACTGCTCCTAAACCTTATTAAATGTGCCAGAAGCAGTAGGCTAGATATTCTTAGATTTTTCCTTGTCTTAGGAGCTATAGCACATCATTTTGCACTTTAGTCAAGACCTCCAGTAATTGAAATTGTGGGTTTCTTTTAGAAATATCTACAGTAGCCTCTACATGGTACACCCCCTGGGAGTCAACTTTCTACAACAGTAGCAGAGAGCTTTCTATTTACTCTTCCTATTTTGAGGAACTTTAGTTACTACACTCTTCCCTCAGTACACAGTGATTTGATGTAAAAAATGCACACTACACAGTGATTTAATGTAAAAAATGGTTTTAGTTATCCAGAACAAGATTTATGTTTTAAAGGAATGCTTTGGAGATTAATAAAATTCTTATCACCAAAAAATGTGACTTTCCATGCTAGTGACTCACTTCTTCCAAAGAACCCAAGTTTATCCTCATTTTACAATTTATCACATTCACATTATATCACATTATAAATGCATCTATCTCTCTATACTATCTTCTCTTAAGGGAATAAGTGAGCAAATGAACAAGAGAAAAGGGACTACGCCTGAACCACTTGAACAATGTAAATACAGGTTGAGTATCACTTATGTGCAGAGCATAGGACGAGATGTGTTTTAGATTTCAGAATATCTTAGGTTTTAGAATATGTTCATGTATATAAAATGAAATATCTTGGAGATGAGACCTAAATCTAAGCATGAAATTAATTTATGTTTCATGTATACCTTATACCCATAGAGTAAAGGTAATTTTATGCTACAATTTTAGTGCAACTGCATCTCCACCATAATATGAGCTCAAATGTGAAATTTTCCACTTGTGACTCAAAAAAATTGGATTTTGGAGCATTTGGGAGTTTTGATTTTCATGTTAAAGATGTTCAACTTGTATAAAGACAATAAAACATTTATAAGTGACTAAAACACTTAGTTTCTGTTTTGTCCCCAGAAATATTTGTATGACAATAGCAGCCTAAAAAAGTTCTAGACTTGGAAAATAAATTTTAATGACCATTTGTAATACTTTACTTTTCACGTTTCTCATGAGCCAGAGAAGAAAGGCAACAGACTGTAAAAGTAGTAGGAAAAATATTGCATTAAAATACTTATAGTTTTATAATACAATATTTATATCTTTTAAATACTTGTGTTTTTATTAAAATACTTAGAGAAAGACTGCATGGTATAACAAAGGAAGTTCTGGACCAGAAGGCAGGTTTTCCAAGTTCTAGTAGTTTGTGAGCTCCTCAAATTGCTGCAGAATCTTGGACAAGTGATAGTAAGCTTAGTCCTCAGGTTTATGATCTGCACACATTAAAGCTGTCACCAAGTTGCTACTATATGTAATTTCTTCGAGTTTCATTTTCAAAATCTTTATATTAAGATGATAAAAATAGTGCTTCAGAGCTGGGGAGTGTGGCCACATACCTGCAATCCCAGCCACTCAGGAAGCTGATGAAGGAGGACCATGAGTTTGAGGCCAGAGGCATCCTGTGCAACTTAATGAGAACCTACTTTAAAATGAAAAAGGGGGTTGGGGGTGAAGCTCAATGGTAGAGTTCTTCTCTAGTATGTAGGAAATCCTAGATTTCACTCTAAGTATTGAATAATAATAACAATAATAATGAAAGGTACTGCTTCAGAAAATTCTTATAGGAACTAAATGTATATTTAAGAAAATATTTTCTAAAATGTGATGCATATAGTGATAGGATCTCATCTTTACCAAGCTAGAATTCATATTTACTATGAGCCAGAACTATTAAAAGAATTCTTTCTGTATTAACTTGCATAATTCTCACAACAACCCTAGTAGAAACACAAGCATCAATAGTCCTTATTTTACTAACTTACCCCTCTGTTAGAAATATCAGATACAGCGTCTGAGATTTCTCAGTATCCAGGCCTTGTTTTGGGCTATCTACTGTTCACTCCAATTCAGCTACCACCACGGCTAGCTTTGACAGGCTTTCCTGGTTTTGCTACCTGAAGCTGATCAGCCAAATATCCTACCAGACTCTGGATTCAGATGAAGGGTCACAACCGAGATATGTAATCTTGTTTCCTAAAGTGGTTTCCAAAGAGGTCAGGTGATATAAACCAAAGGTGCAAAGACTTAATTTCCCATGGAAGTGAATTCTGATTATTGTGTGACAGAAAATGGGAGGAACATCTATATTCATAGAGTCTTTTTCCTCCCTCCAAAAATTTTTCTGCCTGTCCAGGCTGTATGGAGATATTCTAGAAGCCCAAGCCAGAAAATTGACTGTGAAAACTAAGTATTTTTGCCCCAACTCAAATCATGATGCAGTAACCAGTGCAACAATGCATTTCTTCCCACCCTCAAAGCCTTCCTTCCCTTTTCTTTCATTCTTAATGTTCTGGCACTGCATCACTCATATAAGCATTACTACCCAATCTTACAATATTCCATTGGAAATGAAGTTGTTTTCTTGAGAACCAGGTTTAAGACAATTTTTTCTCTGACTCTGATACCAATGGTAAAACCAACAATGACAACCTCTTACATTTATGGAGAGAAGTGTACTGGCAGAACTCCTCATCATTTCATTTTTCCCATTACTACTACTCCAGTTCCATGACTAAAAACTCTTTACCAGAAGATTGTCAACTTCAGCTTTATCTAACTTTTATTTCTTTTAATATTACTGTGTCTTGAAATAGATGCTCAGATCTTTAGAGTTCTATTTGGTGCATTTTAACAACAACAACAAAAATTCCTGAATTTCTATCACCCAAATCAAGACACTGAATACATTTCTCACCCTACAAAATCTCCTCATGATCCTTGCAAGTCAGTCCTTCCCTTTCCTGGAGGCAAACACCCTTCTGATTTCTATCATCATATATCAATTTCTCCATGTCTTGGATTTTATATAAATAGAATATATGAGTGTTGTATGTGGCTTCTTTCTCTTAGAATAATATTTTGAAAATTCACTCATGTTCTTTTGGGTTTCTGCAGTGCATTTCTTTTTCATGCTGAGTGGTTACCATTGAATGAATGTATTATAATTTATTTACCTAGCCTTTTCTTTTTCCATTGAATGACAGTTCTTATTCACGTCATCTTTTATTAGCAGTCTTTTGACAGACTGTGCATTAGGCCAACTTCTCTCTGTTACTTTGATCAACAATGGTAGATAATAATGGACTCTGAGAAATAAACTTCTTACAACTAAAGTTAAAAATGTATGCTTTACTATAAGCAAAGTCTGAGCAATTGGTTTCCACAATGAAATAAAGTTTGGAAATTCTGCAACTTATTTATCTCTGAAGAACACACTAAATTTTACAATTATGTGCTCTGAGACAAACTGCAATTAAAAGAATCCTATTTATGTTTCTTAACCCAGACCTTAAAAGCTTATTAACTTTTTAATTCCCCCATTTTTCAGATTATTTATTTTGGAAATCTTGATCTATGTACACACTAACACATAACACTGCAGTGGTATTAACATATATATACATAAACATTTTTATAGGTACTCACTTAAGTGGATTATTGAGGCAATTTCAGATTAATTTAATGGACTTAAGGGAAACACATGTTAAATATGCAAATCATCTTATAACACCTTATAATTTTTATCTTAAGGCATAAAGAATAGTCAAGGATTTTCTCAAAGCCACATAGACCTAAGGGCAGAATCTAAGAATTTCTTTAGTGATTCATTCTATCCCACCTCTTTATATATAATTTGTACCCAATTTGTATTGAAAATAAAGAGTATGTGGTGATAAGAGATTATCATAAGTAGGATGGGCTGCACACTTGTTGGGGTGGAGCTAGTAGGTATGTAGCATTTCAATCAAAAACATAGTAGATAGCCATTGTTGTTAGGTGCCCTCTAGTCAGTGTCCGACTCATAGCAACCCTAAGTACAACAGGCAAAACGCTATTGTTAGTGCTTCTCTGCTATTCATAGGGGTTTTAATGGCAGATTTTTTGGGGGGACGGGGGAGTGGGTTGCTGGGTTCTCCCAAGCCTACAGTATCTGGTGTTCCCAGGCAGTCTCCCATCCAAGTACTAACCAGGCCCAGTCCTGCTTAGCTTCTGAGATCTGATGGGATAGGATGTCACAGTGGCACAACAAAAACAAAAGATTGCCATGGTAGGAACATTTTCTGTAATCTCAGTGTATTCTCCAGCAGCTTTTAGAAGCATGGATTACAGATGTAGCCATAATTTAGTGTTGCAGTGTAAACCTAAAAGAGTGTGTAAATTGATAGGTTGGGTGAGAAGGTGATTTCGATGATCAAGTATAAAGTGCAGGTCAAGAAGGGTAGAGAGTCTGACCACCTTGGAGTGATCAAGCTGAGAAAATACTGAATAATTAACTAGCAGAGGGCACTGCTAGTTAATAAAAGAGCACTGCAAGAGTAGAATTATGGATATAAAGTAAGTGACAACTGGGAAGACCTGGGAGAACAGGAGCTTCAGGGTAACTTCTTAAGGTAAGTTTATTCAGAGTGATTCCTTAAGGTTTTGGAGGTGGAAGGTGGCCTAGGAAATGACAAAGATTAGGGTTAATCACATTCAAATGGGGTGGAGTCACTGATTATTGGAGGGATTTATAGAAGAAATTGGGAAGCTGCTGTTCAAAAACACCGTCCACATACAGGTTTTAAGGCCCACAGGAAGATGTAAGTACTTGAATAGGAAAAGAATGTAAGTTATGCACCAAACCATATCAGTAGAAAACTGAAGTCTAAGGGATAAAGGGTATTAGGTTATGGCAGCAAACAGTCAGAGGAAAAGGGCATCATGTTATGAGTATTGTACTGAAGCTAAAAGTGGAGTAAGGGAGAATGAGTAGGTTCTCTGGAAATTGGTACTGGGGAATGAAATTTGCTGGTAGGGAGCCAGATTTTAGTTAGAACAGAAGAAAAAGCAGGTTGAAGATATAGTAGTGTTTGTGCTGTCAAATTTTCCAGAGGGCACAAGAAGACCATGTTAACATTCAGCTTTTGTCCTTTACTCCCAATATATGGATGGGACACACACACACACACACACACACACACACACACACACACACACACACGCAAAGACTTTGTGTGCAAAGTCTTAGAGGGAGAAAAGAGACAACTTAGAGCTAATGAGGAGCCTTGAGGTAAGGACAGAAATGGCTGAGTGAGGAGTGTGTTGGAGGCCAATATCATAAACTCTCAATGCAACATGAGTGTGTACAACAATCAGACATTGAAAACCCTATGAGGGTCGCTATGAGTCAGACCCAACTCAATAGCACCTAACAACAACAACAACAGCATGGCTTTTTAATAAAAGTATCTGATACTTTTCAATTCAAGCAATTCTGTAGCTAAACCTTTCATAAATGTTTCTTTTCAGATTTAATAAGAGGACATTTAACATGGATTCTCCTATAAGACTCTCCTATAATAACTTGTGAAAAAATTACAACCATTAAGTGTTAAAATATAAAAGCAATGTATAATGCCAAAAATCCAACACATACAAAGACATCTTAAAAGGATGGAAATACTCAAAGGACCTGACCCAGAGGACTAACTTCTCTGGAGAGGAACATGCCTGTGAGGAAGCAGTTCAGTAGTAAAGATATGCAGAAAAGGAGAACCAGACAGGCAGACATTGGCAGCACCTCTCTCCCCTGCCTTCAAGAAGGAGTGTCCTGATACAAACTCTCATTATACCAGTACCAATGGCAAAATAGTTTCTACAATGAAGACGGTTACATTAAAATATCAGAGATTATATCTGGTGCTACTAAATGCACTCATTATTTACTCAATGATGTGAGTTTTTTGCATTTATCAAGGAGAGTTGGGTTCTAATTTGGCCTCCCACAAAGATTTTCTTAGTAGGATGAACTTATTATATTGGTACAAATATACTCCATCTTGTGACAGTTATATTTCTCATTATAAATCAGTAGTATATAGTTTGATTTGTACATCCCTCATCTTAAGATCTGCCTCCAGTTGTACTAACAAACTTGTGTCTTTGGGCTACTAAGGTTGAAGACTGGCCTGCGGACCATAGTGGATCCACCCAGAGATGTGTTATGGGACCCTTGGCACCCAGCCAATTTTTTCCTCAAAACCTTTTGTCCTCTGTATCCTTACCTTCATGCCTTTACTATTTCTTCTTCAAATATGAAACCCATACATATAGCAACCTAAAGATTATTTTCAACATCTCAAGCTAAGGTAAAATCCCTTAGCTGGAGGATTTTCTAACACCCAGGAGAATCCCAAATAAAAATGATATTATTAAAATAGCACTTTGGAAAAATTGTTGTCCTTTCTTTAAGTCTTTCGTTACATTTCTTAAGATGTCAAATCAGTTTTTCATTACCATAGTACATCATATAGAAGGGATTTTATATGCAAAAATATCTACGTTTCCAATTATGTGTACTAATCATATTAGTAAATTGATGTTATTATTGGTGTTTAATAAATATTGTATCTAAAATGTATCCTCTACATTTCAATACAGATAAAATAAGCTCATTTATGCTAATACCTATTTTCCTGACAGTAAATTCTTCCTAATGCATTAATTATGACTCCAGATAGACCAATGATTATTTCATATATGCTAATTAGGAATCACTTTATTCAGTCAGTCATACACATTAGTAAACAAGTACAATGAATTCCTCAGGGAAGTGATAAAATGACAATAATTTTCTTTCCACTACAGCTTGGAGAATTTACCCTACAATCAAAGATTAATTAGAAAAGACAATGAAGAGTTAGAGAACAGAATTGCAGGTGTGAGCTCTTGGTGAGGCATGTTTTCTTGTCAAGATGAAATTAAAATAGACATCTTCATTACTAACTGTATATGGAGAAATACATTGGCTATCATGATCTCTTTTCATAAGTAAGCAAGGAAGATAATCAAATAGGTTGCATTTGTAGGAAAACAAGTTAGAATGTAATCATGTCACTTAAGTGCTAGATTCCCAGACAAGAAAATGATGACATGAACTTGTTTCTAAAATTCTTCTGTTACACAGACTTATCATCTCAGTATCAAGCTAATCGAATTATTTATTTATTGTAGTAGTACTTGAGGGTTGAACCTAGGTTGTTGCACAGGCCAGGCAAGTTCTTTTTCACTGAGCTGCACTGGCTCCCCTCCCCTGCAAAGCCATATATATGTTTTTGTTTTTGTTTTTTGAGACAAGTTCTCACTAGATTACACAGGCTGCCTCTGGCCTCAGAATCACAGTCCTCCTGCCTCAGGTCCCAAAGTACCTAGGAAAACAAGCATGTGCCATCATGCCAGGCTACTTGATATTAATTTTTGATGTGGTCATTACTATAAGATCCCTCATTCCAATTTTTGGTTAATGGTTCAGTGATTAAAATAAAGAGAGGAAGTGGTGGTAAGAACCGTCATTAAACTTCATGATTTAACTGCTATCTGTATCAGACTTCTCATTTATCAGTCTCTTTTATGTTCCAAACACATTTCAAAAAATTATCATGTAGAGGGAAGAAATATGGCTTTAATCTATGCATTACTTATACATAATATTTTAAATATATGCTATGTGTATTTTTGTACCAAGGCAAGTATTACAAGTACAAACTACCTTCTCCCAGTACAACTTTCAGACTTGTTTGTCAAAGTTTAATTTGCTCGCTTGATATCGTTACACAGCATCATTAAACACAATCTCATAAATTACAATGATCCATGTTAGTTACAGTAAAATTCTCAGAGGTTCTTTAGTTCACATTGGTGGCTTGGGAAAAGAACGTTTTAATTATCTGGAAAGCAGTCAAACAGCAAATCAAACATTAAAATACCACAAGTTTCTTTAGAAAGTCACAATTCAGCTTCTGGGCTTTCATAATAACTTGTTTCTCTGACCACAGAAAGACTTTAGAAAAAAGTTAGTAAGCCATTCTATTAATCTGAATGAAGGAATAAAGTCTTGAACTCATGAACAGCTGCCTGAAATAAGGGGAAAAGGTCCCAGTTTATTAAAATTACTGTCAATCAGTTTAGACAGATAATCAATAATTATCCACTTACATTGTTCACCTAGCCATAGTGCCCCAAAATAAGCCTCAGATCCATTTCAGTTCCATTGACTTTTTAGTAGGAATTAGTTGTGGGTGGGGAAGTTTGGTGGTGATTTGGTGCAACACTTTGGGAAAGAATTACAAGAATTATAAGCCTCACACATTTAGCAGTGCTTCTTCCTTTAAGATAACCTGGACAGAGCACAAGAGGGAATGATTAAAAAAAATAATTTGGAAGAATATATGAGGACATAAACTTTGCAATGTTTCTTGAAGGCTTAAAGTAGGTGCTTTTTTGTTGTTTAAATATATTTGCTAATGGATTATGGGTTTATGACAGCATAATAGAATATATTTCAGCAGCAGAAATTATTTCAAAAGGACCATAATCCAGCATATTTAGTATAGGCCAATTACATAATATTTAATTCAATGTAGCTATAAAAGTTTGAGTAACTCATGAAGAATATATTGAGTGGTTATGACAAATGATAAGTTCCATAAAGAGGTAAAACTATTACATGGTTCACTTTCCAAAACTAAATCCTAATTTTCAAATGTGTCTTTCTCAAAATCCATAAGAGAATGCCATCTGGAAACTGAAATTTTCATTCATGTAGTCAGGAATGACCCACAGAAGTAAGAGATTAAATAAAGCAAGAAAGAAAAAATAATAGTGAGAAAAAGAGTAACAGATATAACGTATATTCTCAAATCTAATCTTCATTCTTTGAAAAGCTTTAGTCCTCTAAATAATGTATGGTATTTACTGGGCACTGAGTATCAGTGAAATGAAAATACTAGAACAGGTGTTGGAAAGGAGAGTGGAGCATCTAGCTTAAGCATTTTATTTTGTAAAAGAAAAAACAAGTTTCCCCAAGAGCACTAGCTACTTATAGGCAAAACAGGGATTTGAAGGAACATTTTAGGCTTTCAATTCAGTGTTCACTCCACAGTATCCTGAAATGTTATTTAATCTGACTCCAAGATAGATATTTTAATTTTACTCCAAGCACTTTTGAAATAAAGTAATAAATGAAATAGGGAAACAGTTAGGCCTGGAATTAGGTTAGCTCATGCTTTGAGTCACTTTGAGACAATTTCCCACTTTGAGTGTGTACAATAAATTGTTTTCAGTTGGATTCTCTGCCACAGTAATGCACAGGCTGACTAATACAGACACCTTGTATTAAACAAAATCTAGTTTAAATTTGGGCAACAACCTAATTTTTGTGCTGCATTCATCTACAGACTCAAAACCCATTTGCACATATGTGCTGTATCATTAACCTCATTTTATGGAGACTCCAAAGCATAGGTACAAATTAGTATTTTCAGAAAACTGACTAAACCTTTCTTGGCCTACTGCTGGGTACTGATGAGTAGAAGCCAAGGTATATCTTTAAATTTCTCATTTGCTAATATTCTCTAAAAATTGCTAGCTGAAGTAGAAAACCAGTGAACCTATAAATCCACTTTTACAAATATTTATAATACTTAGCATTCTGCTAGGTGAATACAGAGATATCAAGATGATTAAAATAGGATGCCTTTCCTTAAAAAGAGTATATGTTTACAATGGGTACATTTTTTGTTTATGTTACTGGGGTACAATATCCCGGGCTTCTTGCATACTTTGTAAGTTCTCTATGCTGAGGGCACCCCAGTCTCTCTTTTTTTATCATGAGACAGGATCTCACTAACTTACACAGACTGCCTCTGGCCTTGAACCTTCGATCCTCCTGCCTCCACCTCCTGAGTTGCTGGGATTATAAGCATGAGGCACAGTGCCTGGCCAGTGGGGATATTCTTAATAACAAAGTCTTTCTGACTTTGTTTACTATGAATCAAGAATTATAGTAAGTACTTTAAGTTCATTGTCTCAATTTAATTTCATGACTCTATACCTAGGTGCCTATCATCCCAACTCCTAGGAATAAAACTCTAGCTTTAAATAGGTGAGTGACCTTCCCAAGGTGACCTGATAGAAGATGGGGAGTGTTAATCATTCATTAATATCACTGCAGATGGAGCCTTCTGGTTTTCCCAGTGGGTGAACTACGAATCTTTCTCCCCCCGCCCCCACACACAATTAGCTCTATACACTGTGAGGAGACATGATACTCTGACACAAGTTTCAGATTCAGGATTTACATCCTCCTCTTTTTGCTTTCTTTCCTTAAAATATTTAACATATAAATTGGGGTGTTAGTTCTAATAGTTTCAGCAACTTACTTTCCTCCAGTTGTCTCATCCTACAACCTTGTTAGCAATCTACTCTCTGACCTTAAGTTCCTAACTGTTGGTTTTCCCTCCTTACCTTGCTTAAAAGTCCAACACAACTCCTTGCTCTTTTTCCTTTAGTTATAGTTGCCTGGCAAAATCTAGCCCTGAATAAACCAAATGCTTCACCTACATTATATCAGGATATATATATATATATATATATATATATATATATATATATATATATATATATGCACCTGAATTTGCTGAAAAGAAAACATAGAAATACTGATGGGCTTTATTTCTGGTGCATAATCACTCATGACTATACTTAGCACTGCATAGGATCACACTTAATTTTCAAACTTATTGGTTTCAATTCTTTCTGCCTCAGGACTCTTCTATGCTCTTACAAATTACTGATTAAGAAATTTGTTTGTACTGATTACATTTACCAATATTTGTCATATTAAAAATTAAAACTGAGAAAGTTTAAAACATATGTTAATCCATGCAGAACCAAAATAAAATAAATTTATTACATGCTAACATAAATATTTTAGAAATAGTAGCTCTACTTTCCAAAACAAAAAAATCATAGATGAAAATATCATAATTTTGTATGTCACAAATCTCTTCAATGTCTTGTTCCTAGAAGACAACTAGATTCTCATATTTGCTTTTAAATCTGTTGTAGTACCACATTATCTAAACTCTGAAAAATTCTCCTACTCAAGGAGAATGAAAAAAGCAAACACCGTATAACTATTATGCTGTTTTTTACCTTGTAGACCCACTTAAATTTCCTTGGGTAAGGTGTGTCTAGGAGTCTCTAAGTTACAATTTTAAGACTGATGTCCCAGTACATTCGTTCTCTGCTATAATCAGATAAGTAAATTTTTGCCATATTCATTTTTCCTCAAAATTCCAATGCTTCCTTTTTTCTGTTTATTCATGATTGTCATAACTGCAATATATTTCTTTGAAAAACAGAAACAACCAAAAGAAACTTTAGAATCATTTTTCACCACTTACCTAGTAGTCTATTTTCTTCTGTCCCTGTACACTTACCCTTTCTTTCTGTGCCCTGCCTTACTTCTGAGGGAGGCACCTGCCATGCGAAGGTCAGTTCCTGGCTTGTTTATAAGGAATTTATTCCCTTTCACCTTCTCTAGAACATTGCTTTAGCTTAGTATCAACTTGCCATTCACTTTTGAATAATTTTCAATAATATTCTAACCATTTTCCAAAGATACCAATATTTTAAAAAATCCTAGTTCTACTTCCTTTCCTCTCTAGCCATTGCCCCATTTCTCCTTTCCTTTTTTCAGTAAAACTGAAAATTAAAAAAAGCCTGCCCTTACTGCCTCTCAAGTTCCTCTACTTCAATTTTTTTTAATGCTGAGCTGAGTTTTGGGTGGTCAAATTTGTAATCAAATAATTTAATAGAAAACAGTAAAAATACATATTATTTGATAAGAATGAAGGTGGTGGAAATTCATAAAAAGGAAATGGATATGAGCTTTATGGATCAGAAAAGATTTTATACAGAAGATACCTCTTTCACTGTACATTGAATTGTGGCTAGCTTTAAAGAGTCAGAGAGACAACTCATAATGCAAGATTACTGCGCAGGGCAAGAGATACAGTTTAATGTAGGGCACTCTGAAGAAACAATTTGCCTGTAGAAATGAGTTTACTTTAGAAGGTAAAGTGCATGAAATGTTTATTCTTGGCACTCCTAAATTTAATAAACTAAATCTTTCCTCAATTTGAAGGATCACTAAAATCAAATACACAAAGATTCCAATAAGGAGAGTATGGTGACTCATGTGTATAAATAACATCTCAGTTTGATTTTATTCTTTAGAATAGAATATGATTTTTATGCAAACATTGAGTTTCTACAGTTTTTTTTTTCTTTAAGTGGTATACCATTCACAGTCATGTTGTTTGATTTAAAAATCAGGCAAGTTTTCAAGTAGCACTTTTACTTAAAAAAGTACTGATTTGATTTTGAAGCATAAATCAAATCACATTTGATTACCTTTCGATTTTGGGTAGCACCACTGAAGGATAATGAGCAGGAAGAGCAATACCTACAAAATCTCAGCCTTGCCCTTATTACTATCAAAATATTCACTTTCTAATTCACTCTCACAAACTACAAAACAAACAGCATTTCTACATACATGCTCAGAAAGTGTGACAACAATCCAATATCACTCCCCTTCTCCAACATCAGACAAATCTTTTGTCTATGCTAAGCCAATTTTTGACTGTTCATGATTGGGACTAACCACCTTTTATGCTTCTCAGATGTTGCACATGAATGCAAACCAAGCAGAAAATAGATTATCCAGACATTTGTTTTATGTATGCTATGATGCTAGTATCATTGCCTTCATTTTCCCCCTTGCATAGACTTATTTCCCAATATCTACTCAAAAGATAAAATCTATTCAGGTTTTCAACAGAAGAGAAAAATTATTTCACCTCAAGCACATTTCTTGTATGGATTTAACTTTTCATTTTTAATTATAAAAACAAAAGTTAAATTTTAAATAGCCAATAGGCATAGATTGACAGATATAGGTATATCTTCATTGTGGATAAGAACAGCATCAATTAATAGAAAATTCTACTTAGTAGGTGACAGTTTTAATAACTTAACTACATATTTTCCAACTGTCTACTCTTAGACATAATGTTTCCCTTTTTAGCTTTACCAGACACTCACAAAATTGAGCATTTAAAGCTAATTGCTTTTCTTTAGTTAATTGCATAATATTTGAAAAATGGTCAATGTATCATCAGATTTTTTAAGTTCTGAAATTTTCATCCTGTATTTAACCCTTAATTACTTAAAACAACTGATTTTTATCCTCACTTCTATCCCAAATACAGTTCACTGATTTTTCATGAAGCCATTTTTCTAAAGTATTAATGAAAATTTCAATTTCAAAGTTGGAATAACTCTTAATTTAAAAACTTCAGGCGAATAATTATACAGGAGGGAATTAGTACTACAAAAAGAAGATCTGGAAAGTAGAGTTTGTTAGATGCTTGCTATGGTTCAGTCTTTGAAGAGGTAAAGGGAAATTAAGTGAAGTGACCTTTATCATAGAACCCCATTTCCTTTCCTACTCCATGTGAAAAATCTCAGACTTGTGGTAGCAAATGTCCTGACACAACAAGACCAGGAGATTTTCCTATATTCTGTAAGTTCTGGAAAAGCACAGTAAAATGCACCCAAGTATGTATAATCAACCTGCAGTGATATCACTGTGGTGTCTGATCTCATCAGATCTTGAAAGCTAAGCTGGTTCTGCCCTGGTTAGTACTTGGATGGGAGACAGCCGGGGAACACCAGGTGCTGTAGGCTGGGAGAAGGACCTGGTAACCCACACCAAAATACAATCAGCCATTGAAAACTCTATAAAAAGCAGAGAAGTAATGACAATAGAGTTTCACCTGTTGTACATAGGGTTGCTATGAGTTGGAGACTGATTCAATGACATCTAATAACAACAATAAACAATAATGTATAATCTGGAGTATTGAGGAAGATCTTTGAGAAAAAATACTTAGATACACATGGGCTATCCTTCAGATTTGTTAGAACAAATATATCTGAAATGGACAACTAAAACTTCAGACCTTGTTGCTTCACGAAAGTCACAAATCAATAAAACCATTTACAAATTTAGTAAACATATGTTCTATTTTTTGGTCCTTTTCATCAATAAAGAGGTATTGATGGGGTGCTGGGAATATAGTTCAGTCATAGAGTCCTTGCCTAGCATGTAAGCCTCTAGTTGTGATTTTCAGCACACACACACACTCAATGCTGGGATTATATAACCCTGTGATAAGGCCATCTCTACAAGCTAACAATAAAACAAAATAGTAGCCCTTATTACCTTTATGGAACTGATTTTCAAAGTATTTGAGGAAATCTTTAATATTTGTGTGAATAACAATGACAAAAAAGGAAGAAAATCAATTCTAACAAACATATTTCCTTGAAACAAAACAATTTATGAGAGAGACAAAGTGGGAAAGGAGAGAGAGAATCTAAAAATCAGTAGTTCAATGCATTGACCAGTCATTCATTTCACACTTACATTTTGAGAAAAAAAAATTTTTTGCAATTTTTTTTCTTGCTATCCATAGTCACATGTTTCATTAAAGGGCTTCCTATTGAAAAATGTTTGGGACAGAAAGTGAAGAGATGTGACTACTTTCCCATCTGTGCTAGTGTATCTAGCAAGGGGAGCTCAGCTAAGCACTTAGTGAGAAATCAGCTTGGGGATATGGTGCATCTGCCCTCCATGGGAGGCCATACTTACCCTAACTGATAACACACAAGTTTTTGGAACACATGTTGTTTGAAATATTTTTAGTGATGGAAACACTTGGATTTTTATTATTGTCATATTTGTTGTAGAGTGAGAGAAATGTGATTTGGTATAGACATACCTGAGAGAGATAGGAAACCAGTGTGATCCTGACACAAGAAATATTGATGAGAAACACTCATATATCTGGCAGTTTTAAGGCAGGAAAGCAGTTACGGTAATAAGAACAATAATGAAATTGACATCACTGACAAAGTGCACCAGTCAAATGGATTGTAGAAGTAGCCCTTGATGAGAAAGCCAGAGTAGAAAATATATGAAACAGTTGTTTTCCTTATATGATACACCTTGAAATTATTTTAATGCCCAGGCTACTAAGATCTAGGGAAATGAAAGTCACACAATACCTTGTTGTAGCCTTGAAAGCACTATTTCATGTCTGTAAACCTCAATTTTCTTCATAGATAATAGGTTTTCTTGGATCAGGAAACAGTAAATACACAGCTTGCATAATATCTCTCTTCTGTAACTCTTGTTGGCACACTTAATGGATTTCAGCACTCTTTAATGTAAATCCTTGGTATGGATTAAGATGTGTGTGTATAATGTAAGAGTTTAATTAAGGTATCTGAAATGAAATTATAAGACATTGAGGAAAGAAAATAAAGAAGGCACAAAAATGGAAGGGCATCCCATGTTCATAGATTGGAAGAATCAATATTGTTAAGATATCCCATACTACCCAAAGAGATCTAGAGATTCAATGAAATCCCTATGAAAATACCAAGGACATTCTTCAAAGAAATACAAAATACAGTAAAGTACCCTAAGGTTTGTATGATATCACAATAGATCAAGGTTAGCCAAAATAGTTCTGAGCAAGAAGAATAGAATTGGAGGTCTTACAATATTTTACTTCAAAACACATGACAGGAGTGGGGAATATACCAGTTGCTCCGTAGTATCTGCAAAACTGGGAGAAGGATGTGACAATCCACTCCCAAAGTGATTCCCAAACAATCAGCCATTGAAAACCCTTTGAAGTTAGCAAAGACTCAGACCCAACTCAATGGCACCTAACAACAACAAACAACAGTAGGATGTTTGCCTAGTATGTTCAGGGCCCTGGTTTTGATCCTCAGCATTTCAAAAAAAAAAAAAAAAAGAATATTACAAATCTATAGTAATTAAAACAGCACAGTACTTGCATAATAGCTGACAAATAGACTAATGGAACAGAATAGAGAACTCAGAAATAAAGGCACCCAACTATAGATAATTGATTCTGGACAGAGACTACATTGGAGAAAAAACAATTTTTTTCAATAAAGGGAGCAGAGAAACTGGATATCCATATGCAAAAGAATGAAACTACACCTTATCTTTCACCATGCACAAATATTAGCTCAAAATGGACAGAAGACCTAAGTTTAAAACCTGAAACAATAAAAAAGCTGGACAAAAACATAAAGAAACCTTTTCAGGACATTGATAAGAGCAAATTTTTTTCATTTTTCTTGGTTTCTAATATATGCAGAGATGAAAGCCAAGATGCTCACAATGTTATTCTCCTGCTGTAATTCTTTGCAAGAAATTTAACTCTAATTTTCCCAATCAATTTTCAAAACATGAAGCTTAGTAGTAAAATACCAAAAAGATTTAAATCCTCAGGGAGAGTTTGAAATAATAAATTCCTCAACTGAAAATATTTTGCATTGTGTGAACACTTAAAAACTAAGATTTTTCTAGCAAAGTAAAACAAAGAGAGAAACAACCATAACTTGCCAAAGAAACAACCCAATCCCAAACATTTCCCAAAGGTGAGATATTTAAAATTTCCAAATGCCCCCTAAGGATGAGATAACAAAATTCAGATTTTTGGTCTGCTGTCATTTAACTGAAGTTCCTTTTCTTAGCTAATTCTCTATCCATTCTAATCCAGCAAATCATAACTACTCCTTACTAGTCCTTTTTTAAAAAATGTACTGTTTTACTGGCATACTGAACTCAGGGCCTTGTGAATACTTACAAATGATATAACACTGATCTATAACCCAAACCTCTTTTTTATTTTTTACTTTTATTTTGAGACGGGTCTCAATAAGTTACGCAAACTGGCTATGGCCTCAACTTGTGATACTCCCGCCTCTGCCTCCTGAGTGGTTGGGATTACAGTTGTGTGTCACTATGTCCAGCCAAGCCCAGTTATTCCTTGTTCTTGATAATTTAATTATTTTTTTCATACTTTGGGGCTGAACCCAGGGCCTTGCACATACTAGGCAAGTGCTCTACCACTGGCCTGCACTCCAAGCCCATTTTTAATATTTTATCTTTAGAAAAGATATCGCTAAATTATGCAGGCTCTCCCTGGCCTCAACCCTGCAATATTCCTGCCCCTATATCCTGAGTTTCTGGGTATAGTGTGAGCCACTTCATCCACTGACACATTGCTTAACATTGGGATTGAAAACTGAGAACACCCACACCAACAAGACTTTACTTATTCCAAGAATATTTTAGGGTTAATCTTGAATACCAACTTATCTGAACAAATAGTTTGCTCATCTGAGCAAATACTTGTAACACAATGTATTGTTCAACTGGACAAACAACTTGCTTATCAAAGAGTTTGCTATATCCATCAGTCATCAGCAATTGTGTCATGCTATTTCCCTAATTTCAAGTAATTACCCACTTTGAAAGACATGATTTAAGACATTGAAAATTAGATCACAAACCTTATCAATATATTTGACTGATCTCTGTGAGAGATAACTAAGGCTCTGTTAAGGTACTGTTACTTCAAATGGTTTCATAAACTTTCTTTGCTTTTGTAAGGATATCATAGAATTTAATATTTATTTGTTTAATTTACCATCAACAATGTTACATCAGAATTTCATCAGAGGCGAGCAATTAGAACAGAGGTGTAGCTCAGTGGTAAGAGTACTTGCCTAGCTAATGTAGGGCCCTGGAGTTCATCCCCAGTATTATCAGAAACCCCCACAGTCTGTCAGTTTGTCATACTATTTTGGCCTGCATGTTGCTGTTGCTGAAAGCTATGTTACTAGCATAACAGGTAACCAGCAGGTTCACCCATCATGGACAGGTTTCATCTCAACTTCCAGACTAAGATAGGCTAGGGAGTAGGACCTGGTAGCACGCTCTTGAAATAATTCACTAGTGAAAACCCCATAAATAGCAGAGAAACACTATCAGGTATGGAATGGGAAAACAAGCCCCCCAGAATGGAGGGCATTCAAAAGACCTAGGAACTGTTGCCTCCTCAAAGTGGAGTCTACCTTACTGAAGGGAATGAAGTAAAGCCCCAGGGATCTGCATTTGCTGTGGTGGCATGCCTTAGAATGAAAAGGAACAACTGTAAACATCGTTAATAGCTGGAACATGAAATATATGTAGTGTGAATCTAAGAAAATTGTTCTTGTTTGTTGTTAGGTGCTGTCAAGTTGGGACTGTCTCATAGTGAACCTATGGACCACAAATGAAACTCCAGGCACTGTACCATAATCAGCACTATCTTAGTGCTTTTTTGCTACTCATAGGATTTTCAATGGCTCATTATTTTGGGATTGGGCTGCCAGGTCCTTCTCCCTAGCTTCCAACCCCTGGTATTGCCAGGCATTTTCCCATCCAAGAACTAACCAGGCCTGGCTCTGCTTAGCTTTTGAGATCTAAGAGGATTGGGTGCCACATTGGTATGGACTAGGAGAATTAATAATCATCAGAAGTGAAAAGGAGTTAATAAATATCAATATTCTAGGCATCAGTGAGTTAAAATGGACTAGCATCAGCCATTATGAGTCACATAATCATATGGTCTACTATTCGTGGAATGACAAATTAAAGAGAAATGAGTTTGCAATCATCATTACAAAAAAAAAACCCTCAAGATCTGTCCTTAAGTACAATGCTGTCAGTGATAGAACAATACGTGCACACCTACAAGGAAGGCCAATCAATATGATTATTATTCAAATTTGCATACCCACCACTAAGGCTACAAATGATAACAGAGAAGATTTTTAACAGCTCCTGCAATCTGAAATAGATTGAACATGCAATTAGGATGTACTGATAACTACTGATGACTAGAATGCAAAAGGTGGAAATGAAGAAAAATCCTCAACAGTTGGAAAACATGCCTTTGTGATAGAAATGATGCTGGAGACTTCATGACAGAATTTTGCCAGACCAATGACTTTTTGCTGCAAATGCATTTTTTCACCACCATTAACAGCAAGTTCACACATGGAATTCACCAGGTGAAATATATAGGAACTAAATTGACTATATTTGTGGAAAGAGATGGTGGAAAAGCTCAATATCAAATGTCACAACAAGATCAGGTGCTGACTTGGATCAGATCATCAATTGCTCATATGCAGGTTCAAACTGAAACTGAAGAAAATTATAACAAGTATATAAGAGTCAAGGCATGACCTTGAGTATATTCCATCTGAGTTCAGAGACCACCTCAAGAACAGTTGTGATGCATCAGACACTAATGATAGAAGATTGGATAAGTTGTGGCATGACATCAAAGACGTCATTCATGAGGAAAGCAAAAGGCTATTAAAAAGACAGGAGAAAAAGAAAAGAACAAATTACATGTCAAACAAGACTCTGAAACTTGCCCTTGAATATTAAGTAGCTAAAATAAAGGAAGGCATGATTAAATTAAGGAACTAATGAGAAGATTTGAAAGGGCAGCAGGAGAACACAAAATCAAGTAATATAATGCCATGTGCAAAGACCTGGAGATAGAAAATCAAAAGGGAGGAACATGCTATATTTCTTAAGCTTAAGGAATTGAAGAAAAATTCAAGCCTCAAGTGGCAATAGTGAAGGATTCTACAGGGAAAATATTAAATGATATAGGATACATCAAAAGAAAAAGGAAGGAATACAGAGTCATTATACCAAAAAGAAATGGTGGATGAACAACCATGTCAAGACATATGATCAAGAATCAATGGTACTGAAGGAAGAAGTAGAACTTGCCTTAAAGGAATTGGTGATACATAAGGCTCAGGAAATTGATAGAATAGTAATGGAGATGTTTCAGTAAACAGATGTTCTGGGGAAAAATTTGGAGGAAATTGGAAAAAATCCCCAAACTGGGAAAACGGTTTTTGAAGATCTGGTTTGTAAATTAGAAATATAGGGAAAGTGAAAGTAAATTGATTGGACATTTGTAAAAAACCTTTCATGAACCTCCCAGCCTGATTGGACATTTAAAGGACAAAGGACATGAATTTGATTGGTCGAGCCTCCTATAAAAGTAGCTGCAGTACAGCAGCTCTCTCTCTCTCTCTGTTTTGCTGACCATCCTTGAAGAAAGAACATCTCTCTCAGTTCAACCATCAAGGTGACAAGAACTCTTTCCAGCATCAGACCAAGAGGACAAAGACCATCAATGACCAGATGGTGCACTCAAGGAAAGATGGGCTATAATCAAGTTGAGGAAAACCTCTTGGACCCAGCGCCAAGAGGCTGAAGCTGAGGACAATCTCTGGTCCTAGTGCCAGAGGCAGAAGAGCTGGCATTGCCCTTCAGGCAGCAATAGAGCTGTTATCACTGTTAGCTGTGAGCTGTTTTCACTTTGTGTTCCTCTCAGCCCTTGTAAGGGTGGAGAAGCAATAAAGAGGTGTTCCCCCCGCCCCATCCCCATGTCCTCCACAAGGCAAAAGCACCGGAGGCTTTTCCTTTTTCCCCTCCACTGGAGTCCACACCCCTCACCTGAGGGTCCCAAATAGTTAAGTATTGTTATCTCTGTGCGCTCTCACACCTCCTGTCTGAACATCCATGCCAGACTGGCAAGAAGCTCACCCCACAAAATATAGCACTGGAGTTGCTCAGTCCTTTGTACTAAGAGATTTAGAAAACAGTTATCTGGCCAACTGACTGGAAAAGAGATATATTTGTGCCTATTCCCAAGAAAGGGGTCCAACTGAATGTGGAAACTATTGAACAACAGCCTTAATATCACACACAAGCAAAATTTTGTTGAAGATCATTCAAAAGTGACTGCAGCACTGTATAAACAGGGAACTTCCAGAAAATCAAGCCAGATTCAGAACAAGTCATAGAACTAGGGACATCATTGCAGATGTCAGATGGATATTAGCAGAAACAGAATACCAGAAAGCTGCTTATCTGTTTTATTGACTATGCAAGGCCATTTGACTGTGTTGAACATAACAAATTATGGATAACTTTGTGTAGAATAGGAATACCACAGCACATAATTGTACTCATGAGATAGCTGTACATAGACCAGGAGGCAGTCATTTGAACAGAACAAGGAAACACTGCCTGGTTTATAGTCAAGAAAGGTGTGCATCAAGGCTGTATCCTTCCACTGTACCACTTCAATCTCTATGCTGAGCAAACAATCCAAGAATCTGGACTTTATGGAAAAGAATAAGTTATCTTGATTGGAAGAAGACTCATTAAAAACCTGCATTATGCAGATGACACAACTCTGCTTGCTGAAAGTGAAGAGGATTTGAAATTTTTACTGATGAAGATTAAAGAACACATCCTTCAGTATGGATTGTTCCTCAACATCAATAAAACATAAATTGCTAAAACTGGATCAGTTTGCAACTTCATGATAAATGGAGTAAAGGTTTAGCTAGCCCAAGATTTTGCTTTGCTTGGTTCTACAACACCCATGTAAGCAGCAGTTAAGAAATCCAAAGACCCATTGCATTTGGAAAAGTTGTTGCAAAAGACATCTTTAAAGTGTTGAAAAATAAAATATTGCTGAATATGATGCACCTGATTAACGTCATGGTATTTTCAGTTGCAACATATGCTTGCAAAAGCCTGACATTGAATAAGGAAGATAGCAGAATAATTGATGCTTTCGAATTAATGATGCTAGAGACAAATATTGAGTATACCATGGACTGCCAAAAGAACCAACAGATCTGACCCATAAGAAGTGCCAGTAGGGTGCTCCTTGAAGCAAGGATCCCCAGACTGCATTTTAAGTGTTTTGTAGATGAAGTCAGGAGGGACTAATCCCTGGAGAAGGACATCATGTTTGGGAGACTGGCAGGTCAATGAAGAAAGGATGGCCTCCAACTAGATGAATTGACAGTGTTTCTAACAGTGGGCTTAAACGTTTAAAAGATCATGTGCCTGCCTCAGAATTTAGTGTTTCTATTGTACATAGGGTTGCCATGAGTCAGACTCAAATTGAGTGCACCTAAGAACAACAGCATAATAGATGAATAAAAAGAAGCAAGCAATAGGAAATAATTTCAAAGATCACATTAAACAAAAATTTTTAACTCATATAATTGGAAGTCCACAGAAAGCTCCAGTGTCAAAAGTTAATAAATGTCTCTAAACACTGCCACAAAATCCAGCTATGCTTTCTAAAATTTTATCCCCAGATGATTTCCTCTCAGATAAGCTTTCTTATTATAAAATAAATTGTTTTCACTTGGCTTCAATCTGTGGTCCCCAGAAGTAGACTTTGAGAAAAAGTTTGAACTCCACATAGCGGGTACAGGAAATGTCCATAGGAAAATAGAGAAATAAAGCAGGGAAGTCAAATTAGCCAATAAAGTGTGCATTATAAAGTCAACTGCTAGTGGGGACAAATGAAACTTAATTCCATGGGTAGATTTCTGGCAATAATGTAGAACATGCACCTCAAAGTTACACACTTAAAGGACCAGGAAAATTGGATACCATTTCATTAACTGCTATGCTTTTTTGCTCTGTATCTTTTATTGTAGTTGTTTATATTTGTATCTCATACTTATGCAATGGTCAAAATTGTCACTCCATAAACTTATTCATTGAAAAGAAAAAATTTTCTTGATTTTAAGTTTTTTCACATAATTTCACTTAATTTCTCACAAAAGTTTACTCTTATTCTTATTGGGGGTTCTTTTTTCCCTGGGGTTCTATTAGCTAAGAAAGGGAGGTTTGGATAAATAGCAGAGATCCAGGAATCTGAATTTTGTTCTCTTAGCCATGATGTGTCTTTGAAGGTTGAAAATATCTCATGCTTGGGGTTTTCTTGTAGCTAATTAGTTACTCACTTTGTTTTGCCATTTTTAAGTGGTCATAAAATGCAAAGTATTATCAACTGAGGAATTTGTTATTTCAAACTTTTGAAGATTTAAGTCCTCTTGGTATTTTAGTAAAAATGTCCATAGTTTGAATGTTGACTGGGAAAATCAGAATTAAATTATCTGCAAAGAATGATAGTGGGAGAGAAAGGCTGTATGCATCTTGGTTTTTATCTCTCAATATATTATGAGAGAAGGGCTGGGATGTAGCTCAGTTGGTAGAGCACTGCTCTGCAGTCTCTGAGGTCCAGAGTTTGATTCCCAACACCACAAAAACGGAAGAAGGACGTGGCAACCCACTCCCAAGGCAATCCTGAAACAATCAACCATTGAAAACCCTGTAAGGGTCACTATGAGTCAGACACAACTTGACAGCAACTAACAACAACAACAACAACAACAACAACAACATTTATTATGAGGGCCAGAGGATAGGGGTTATTTATTCATTTTTAGCTAAAGAAGGGACAGTTCAAAACTTGTCATAACATTAGTCAAACATTACAGCTAAAATTCATAGAAAAAGGCCTTAGAATGATCAATATCTTATTTTTTTCAGATCCTGAGAAAACTCAAGAGCACAAAAGCAATCATATATTCTTAGAGTAATCATGAATTTCATATTTACACTAATCTAGATTCTAATTCTGACTCAGACATGAAAAAGATATATGACTTTTGAAAAGTTATTTAGACATTTCCACCCTCAGGTCCCTTAAAATGATATTGCTTAATAAATGTGCTGTGAAAATTAAATAAAGGAGAAAACCAAAGTTTAGCATAGAATTAGAACACATTAAGAATTTACCTGTTATTTCTGCTTTTTTCTTTATGTGTGAGGAAAGAGGAATTAAATCTCTTCATACAGAAAAATGAAAGTAGACTTCCCTCACCATATCCAAAAATCAAATTAAAATAGATTAAAATTTAAATAGTAAGTCTTAAGACTATAAAACTAGTAAAATAAAATATGGTGAGAAATGCTTCAAGACATTGGCCTGGGTAATGGGTTTTTAGGTACAATGCCAAATGCACAGGCAACAAAACAAAAAATTGATAAAGGGGACTTGTTGTTATTGTTAGGTGCTGTGGAGTTGGTGTACGACAGGCGAAACACCATTGTCAGTGCTTCTCTGCTGTTCATAGGGTTTTCAATGGCAGATTGATTTTTGGGAGTGGGTTGACAGGTCCTACTCCCAAGCCTATAGCACCTGGTGTTCCCTGGAGGTCTCCCATACAAGTACTAACCAGGCCGGACCCTGCTTAGCTTCCAAGATCTGATGGGATTGGATGCCACAGGGCTGTGGCTGCAGGCCAAAGGGAACTACATCAAACTAAAAAGCTTTTGCGCAGCAAAGGAAACCAATCAAAAGAACAAAGAGACAACTGAAAGAATGATAGAAAATATTTTTAAACTATGCATTTAACAACAACAATAAACATGTGACTAGGAGTTAATATCCAGAATATATAGATAAGGCTTTCAACCAACTCAATAGCAAAAACCCAAATAGCCCAATCTAAAAACAGGTTAAATAACAGAACTGACAATTTTCAGAAGAAGACATACAAATGACTAGCAGGTATATGAAAAAATGTTCAATGGCATTAATCATTAAGGAAATGCAAATCTAAGTCACAAGAAGATAATACTTTTTTGTATTTTGTATGTATGTATTTATTTATTTATTTATTTATTATTTATTTTTTATGCGGCACTGGGGGTTGAACCCAGATTCTCTCACTTGCATGTTTGAAAGTGCTGTACCACTGAGCCGCACCCTCAGCCCATTTTTTCAATTTTTGAGAAAGGGTCTCATTAAATTATTCAGACTGCCTCTGATCTTGAACTTGTGATCCTCCTGCCTCTGCCTCACAAATCACTGGTATTACAGGCATGTGCCACCGCTCCCTGCTGATACCTTTTGTATTTTCAAAATAGAAAATATAACAAGTGCTGGCATGAATGCTGATAAAAGAGAAACCATTATTGTTCCCTCTTGGTGGGGATTTAAATTAGTACAGTAATTATGGAGAACAGCATGAGGATTTTTCAGAAAACTAAAAATATAACTACCATAGATCCGATAAGCCTATTGCTGGGGATATACACAAATGGAATGAAATCAACATATCGAGAAAATACCTGCATTACCATGTTTATTACAGTACTACTCACAATAGTCAGGATAGGGTATCAACTTCCTAAATGTTCACCAACATATTAAAGGATAACAAAACTGTGATACATACACACACACACACACACACACACACACACACACACACACACACACACTGCAGGTCTTTTGAGCCAGAAAAATACATCCTGAATGGACCTGGAGGACATTGTTGTCATTGTTGTTAAGTGCCACCAAAACGTTTCTGACTCATAGTGACTTTCAGAGGCTGTTGAATAACTGACTGTTTCTGGATTGCCTTGGGAATGGATTGCCACCTCCTTCTCCCACTTTTGCAGTGCTGGGAATCGAACTCAGGACCTCAGAGTCTACAGAGCAGTGCTCTACAAACTGAGCTAAATCCCAGCCCTGGAAGATATTACGTTGGGTGAAATAAGTAAACCATAGGAAAAAAACACCTTATGATCTTACTCATGTGTTGAATATAAAAAAAAATGATCTCATAAAAGTTTGGAATAGAATATTAGTGACCAGAGAGTGGAGAGAGTAAAGAGCTGGGGAGTGGTAGATTAACATGTAAAATGTTATTTTTGATAGGAAGAATAAGTTCTGGTGTTCCATAACATTGTAGGGTGAATATAATTAACAATAATGCAATTTATGTCACAATAGGAGAATTTGAATACATTTATCATAAAGAAATGATAAGTTTAAGGTGACAGATATGATGCTTACCCAGAGTTAATACACAATCTGTATACGGATCAAAGTGCTATGTACATAAATAAGAACAAATATTATGTGGAATTTTTTTTTTTTAAGGAAAAAATGGTTTTCATCTTGAGACAATACACAAAAGAAAGTCTGGACAAAATCTGGAATGCAGGTAATGGCTGCCTTCCATTCCTTCCAAACTCTGGCTTGTCATGTTTATGAATTCTCTTCACCCGAAAATCTGTTCTCAGGTTCCTCTTTTAAAAAACCTAACAAAGGAAGTTCAAAATATGATTAGCACTCCCACAGAGATTTTCCTTTCAACAAAAACTTTAATCTGGAAGGAACAATTGCAATATGACATTTGATCATCATGCAGACAGAGCCCTCTATGAAGTACACTCCTAGGAGGTAACTATTAAGAGGCAAAAATGGGGAGGGTAGCAGTGAATGAAGAGGTGGGAGATATAGACCATGCTATTTTCTAAGACATATTTACCTATGTGCCTCAACTTCCTATTCAATTTCTATACCTGTGAATGGGACAATTTACAAGGTGATCATGCAAAGTACAGGGGATAATATTGAATGTATTTCAAAATTCTGAAAAGACATATCTCTGTAAATTTTAATAGCTACATAACTTCCCTCTAGATACAGAAATGTAAAATGAAGGAAAATAAAACAAAAGACAGCAGCAGCCAGACTGATAGCTGATCTCTGAGGAAGAGAGGCAGAGACATCCCTACCACGGACAGTGGGAAACTAACCAAAGATTATCAATGATGTCACTGAAAATCTTATGAGAATTTTAAGTGCTCAATGCATGGCACTATAGTAATGAAAAGCACCAAGCCAGAAAGTAGTCCTCCTGATACATTTTACTTGTATTCTTCACAATGTAAAAAAGCAAATTTGAAAATTTATTCTGAACTCCTGTTTCTGTGGAGAGAGATTCTCTTCTATCACTAAACTAGTCTTTATTGTACTATATGGAACACGAGGATGATGTCATTTACAGAGAGCCATCTATGTGCCAGGGATCCTGTTAACACTTAATAACTTTAATTAATTGTTTAATCTTTATAGCAATTTGTAAAGTTGGTGTTGATAGACTCTTTTTAATATATCAAAAAGCAATCTCAGAGAAATAAGGTCATTAGCTTTAAGGCAGATACTAGGTAGCTTTTAGCAGAATGGAAATTAAAACCTGGGTCTGCAACATTCCAGAGGTTATGCCCTTAAACACAATGCTCTATTGACATTCAGTTAAGCTTTTGAAAATCTTTACTATTGTGAATCTTGTTTAAATCCCACAATGGACTTTCAAACAGTCACAAAGTAATATTTAATTATCTTCAGTTTTTAGAACTAACATGCTTCATTCAGCAATTTGTGGCCCAATATGGGAATAAAAATCATATAAACCAAAAATTGAATGTTCCCATCAAGGAATTTTCTAGAAATTTTTATTTTACATTAGGTCCTGAGCACTGGGAACTTAAACATTTTGCTTTACATCCAAATATGTTGGAGTCAGACATCAAATGTTTACCATGTTTTCTTTGTGCCTAAAGACAGGGAAACAAAGACTGTATCTGGTAGTAGAGATATATTTCTTGCCACCCAGGCTGTTCCATTGAAGTACTGTACTATATATCTATATCTATATCTATTTATATCTGTATATATATATATATATATATATATATATATATATATATATATTTTTTTTTTTTTTTTTTTTTTTTTTTTTTTTTTTTTTTTTTTTTTTTTTTTTTTTTTTTTTTTTTTTTTTTTTTTTTTTTTTTTTTTTTTTTTTTTTTTTTTTAGAATTTCTAAGAAATGTCATTTCTGCTATTTTAGGTCACATGGAATGGAATGCCTGGGCATGCCAGAGAGTTTTTAAAAGTGCAGAATGGAAGGGAAAGACAAAAATTGCAGTAAAAATTACAGAGTAGATCTCACTTTCCAAAACTTTGTCATTGGTAATAATGATGCAGCCAGCTGTTAAAATAGAAACCTCATAAACTAAAAGTATTTAAGAAAAGAACTTTGTCACATGTGATGTCATCAAAGCACTTTACCTCTTCACCATTCCTTATCTGAAAGTCCAAAATTCAAAATGTACTAAAATCCAAAAATTTTGGAGTACCTACATTATGTGATTGGCCTGCAGCCCTAGCCCTGTGGCATCTAATCCTGTCAGATTTCAGAAGCTAAGCAGGGTCGGGCCTGGTTAGTACTTGGATGGGAGATGTCCTGCGAACACCAGGTGCTGTAGGCTTGGGAGACCGACTGAGCAACCCACTCCAAACAAAATCAATCTGCCATTGAAAACCCTATGAACAGCAGAGAAGCACTGCAATAGTGTTTCCCCTGCTGTATGTAGGGTCGCTATGAGTTGGATACCGACTTGCCGGCACCTAACAACAACAACAATATTATGTGATAAGTGGAAAATTTCACCCCTGACCACATATGGCAATGAAAATGCAAGTGCTCTAAAATATTGTTTAAAATTATCTTCAGTATATTTGTATCAGATGTATAAGAAACATTTGTATTTAGACTTGCACATTTTCCCCAAGATAACTTGTTATATACAAATATTCTAAATTCAAAATGATGCCCAAATCTGAATCACCTCTTGTCTCAACCATTCAGATAATGGATACTGAGAGTGTTCAGCTCCACATGTAAGGGAAAGTCACACATCACTTTCAAAATGTAAATTACTATAAATCATAAACTTAGTTTCTTACCATTTTTCTTAAAGGTGAATATTATATGGAAAAATATTTTGTACATTGGACCAAAAGACTGTTTTGTAGGCCTAAAAAATGTTTCTATTGATATCAACACATCCCACAGGCAGGTAACTAAGCCACAATCTGTTTTTTCCATTTATCTGACAACATTTCTGTCACAGCAGAGGTTCTGAGACATTCTAGTAGTGTTTGTATCTCAGCAGCAGGTGAAAGCCACGGGTTGTCTACCAAAGTTATAAATGCATGTATTAGTTTCTTCAAGGTGTACATTAGGAGAAATTCTTAAAATGATGAGGCCAGACTCCATTCTGCATGGATACACAGCAGGTAAACACTGGAATGAATATGGTTGGTGGCCATTATTAAGATATCCTTTGTATTTGGAGCTGATATTTCTACTATTACTAAAAGTGAAGAAGTGCACCTGCAGGAATTTATGTATCATAGCCATTGCAAGAGAGGGACATAATAGGTCTAATTGGAATGGCCAGGTTTGTTAGCTTGTGACTGTCAGCTTGTGACTATCACAGAGACACTACTGTCAAAATAGTGAGGTCATAGGATGGTCCAACAACAGAGTTGATGCAATCATTCTAGAAGATAAACTAGCAATACATATCAAAAGCTTTAAAATATTTATGTACTTTCTCTAGGCAATTTAAATCCTAAGAACTAAGGCCTTATTTTAAGGAGCATGTGCTCAAAGATTTAGCTAAGGAATAGTTGATCATGACATTGGTAATAAGAATTGGAACTATCATAGTTTCCTAGGAATTGGTGAAATAAATTACCATAAGGAGATATTATTCAGTTATTTTAAGAATCACTGTGATATGATTCTTAGACATTTGGGAGTCACATACCATTTTTAGAATTGGATGAAAAATATAGACACTCGCCCGGCCATCTTGTGGGAAGAGCTGAAGCAGGCGCTCTTGGCTCGGCCCGGCCCGCTGCAATCCGTGGAGGAACGCGCCGCCGAGCCACCATCATGCCTGGGCACCTACAGGAAGGCTTCGGCTGCGTGGTCACCAACCGATTCGACCAGTTATTTGACGACGAATCGGACCCCTTCGAGGTGCTGAAGGCAGCAGAGAACAAGAAAAAAGAAGCCGGCGGGGGCGGCGTTGGGGGCCCGGGGTCCAAGAGCGCAGCTCAGGCCGCAGCCCAGAGCAACTCCAACGCTGCAGGCAAACAGCTGCGTAAAGAGTCCCAGAAAGACCGCAAGAACCCGCTGCCCCCCAGCATTGGCGTGACTGACAAGAAAGAGGAGACGCAGCCGCCGGTGGCGCTTAAGAAAGAAGGAATAAGACGTGTGGGAAGGAGACCTGATCAACAACTTCAGGGTGAAGGGAAAATAATTGATAGAAGGCCAGAAAGGCGACCACCTCGTGAAAGAAGATTTGAAAAGCCACTTGAAGAAAAGGGTGAAGGAGGCGAATTTTCAGTTGATAGGCCAATTATTGACCGACCTATCCGAGGTCGTGGTGGTCTTGGGAGAGGTCGAGGAGGCCGTGGACGTGGAATGGGGCGAGGAGAT
Organism: Pedetes capensis; assembly: GCA_007922755.1. NCBI lineage: Eukaryota > Metazoa > Chordata > Mammalia > Rodentia > Pedetidae > Pedetes > Pedetes capensis. The sequence goes on from VMDO01006467.1 coordinate 95,843, forward strand.
GGTTTTGATTCCCGTGGCAAACGAGAATTTGATAGGCATAGTGGAAGTGATAGATCTTCTTTTTCACATTACAGTGGCCTGAAGCATGAGGACAAATGTGGAGGTAGCGGATCTCACAACTGGGGAACTGTCAAAGACGAATTAACTGACTTGGATCAATCAAATGTGACTGAGGAAACACCTGAAGGTGAAGAACATCCTGTGGCAGACACTGAAAATAAGGAAAACGAAGTTGAAGAAGTTAAGGAAGAGGGTCCAAAAGAGATGACTTTGGATGAGTGGAAGGCAATTCAAAATAAAGACCGGGCAAAAGTAGAATTTAATATTCGAAAACCAAATGAAGGTGCTGATGGGCAATGGAAGAAGGGATTTGTTCTTCATAAATCAAAGAGTGAAGAGGCTCATGCTGAAGATTCCGTTATGGACCATCATTTCCGGAAGCCAGCAAATGATATAACGTCTCAGCTGGAGATCAATTTTGGAGACCTAGGCCGCCCAGGACGTGGTGGCAGGGGAGGACGAGGTGGACGTGGGCGTGGTGGACGTCCAAACCGTGGCAGCAGGACTGACAAGTCAAGTGCTTCTGCTCCTGATGTGGATGACCCAGAGGCATTCCCAGCTCTGGCTTAACTGGATGCCATAAGACAACCTTGGTTCCTTTGTGGACCCTCCTGTTCAAAGCTTTTGCATGCTTAAGGATCTCAACCAACTAAGAAATTAAAAAAAAAAAAAGAAAGAAAAAAAGACTTGTCATTCATACCATTCACACCTAAAGACTGAATTTTATCTGTTTTGAATATGAACTTCTCTCGCTACACAGAAGTAACAAATATGGTAGTCAGTTTTGTATTTAGAAATGTATTGGTAGCAGGGATGTTTTCATAATTTTCAGAGATTATGCATTCTTCATGAATACTTTTGTATTGCTGCTTGCAAATATGCATTTCCAAACTTGAAATATAGGTGTGAACAGTGAAAAAAAAAAAATATATAGACACTCTACTTCTACATTGTGCATGGACTTACCTAAATTCATACCCCAAATGTGGTAAAAATATCATAAAGTTCAGGGATTTCCCAAAGTATATTTAAGAATATTTAATGTTAAAAAGTAATTATTAGCAGGGCAAGGTGATAATGCTCTTGTAATGCTAGCACTTGGGATGCATAGGCAGGAGGATTGCTGGTTTGAAGCCTGGACTTCATAGTTAGTTTGAGGCCAGCCTGGGCAAATGAGTGAGACCTTGTTTCAAAAAACTCAATAAAGCAAAAACAAACAAACAAACAAAAAACCCCTCAACATTACTGACTACTAAATTCTATAGCATTCACAATATATTAGTGGAAAAAGCATATATTCCTTGTTAATTTAAGTATACATGTTCATATATGAATATTATATTTTAGTGATCCCCTAAAACTCTATGCAATAGCATAGGCCTCCTGTTCACCATTAAAGGACAGCAACTAGATCTTCATATTTGACTTATTTCCTCAAAAGTTCACTTTTTCCCTTTTAAATACTTCCTGACACAAATAATGTCCAATTATTCACTATACAAACAAAAACAACTCTATTCCTTTTAACTAAACAGTATATATTTCAACAGAAAAACCTTGTACATAAAATATGATAATTTTCAGACTGCCAGTTTTCTCTGCTTCTGTGGAAGCAGGGGCATGATTTAAATTGTTACATGTAATCATTGGAAACCAACTCTAGCTAATATAAGCATAAAGGGCATTTATCAAAAGGACCTGAGCTACAGGACATGGTGGCATAAAGGACCCATTGATCCTTTCTGCAGTGAAATGGTTATTAATTTTAAAATAATTATATATGTGTAATAATTATTACTGTAGGTATTATACTACAATAGTTACTATATATGTATACTTGTTAATCTTTGGAAATTGTCTTAATGACATATAACAAACACATAAACATTTATTCAAGAAAATAAGTAGAATAGTAAGTCTGTGACACTTGAATCATGACTCACTCCCCCAATTCCAATTCAGAATCATGAAAGTTCCACTCCATGTAGGTGAAGCCAAAGAAAAATAGAGCTCATTCTTCCTGCATTTCAATTTGAAGATTTACAGCACCTCCCTGGGGAAAACATGTTTTCTCATCATTTTTCATTCCTTCTCCCTATGATCCGTGTTTGGAGAGGTTAAAATCCAATTTTATGCAGATGAGATGTCAGGGACTCCCCTTTTTCAATGAACCTTCACTCATAGACCAGAGGTATTATGGCAGAAGTGAAAGGATGACAATAATGAGACTTCAGTTGCACTGACCAAATGTTGCTTATAGTGGACATGTTTTATGTGGAAGAGGGCAAGATGAGAAGACTAGAAACAGAAACTACCATTCTGTCTAGTTTCTCCTCTTTCCTCCTTTCTCTTTTTTCTTTTTTAGTTTCTTTTCTTTCATCCTTTTCTTCTAATTTCTTTCTTCCTTTTTCTTTTTTTCTTTTCATTATTAGGGGGTTGAACACAGGGCTTCATACACATTAGGCAAGTCCTGTATTAGTAAGATGGGCCCCAAGTCCTTTTTCTATTTGTGATTTTGAGATAGTCTTACTAAATTTCTCAGGCTGACTCTGGCCTTGGATCTGTGATCCTCCTGTTTCAGCCTTCCAAATTGCTAAGGCCATAGGTGTGTGCAATGCTCCCAGCCCATCTCCTTAAAAAGTGGTAATATCACTTCAAGAAGAAGTCTATTTAGTTTAGCCTACCTCTGCAACAGAGGTAATGAGATATTGCCCAATGGGAAGAAGGCAGTCACAAAAATAGAAGGTTCCAAAGTTATTCGTAAGAGAAATGACTGTGTTTGGAAGAAGGCACGTGGGGAAGTACAAGCTCAACGCCACTGAAAGAAATAATCTTGTAGATATTAAGCAATTAAGATGTTGGAAGTTCAGTGAGAGCAATAAGCTAAACTATATGCTAGTAAGTTTATCCAAGATAATTATGGAAAGATACAGCTTAAAAAACATTTATGGGGTCATAAAAACACTCAAATATTGACCTTAAAATCTATGCTTGCAAGGGGCCTCAAATTAATTAGATTAAACAATAGAGCAATGTATGCACCTAGGTATTGCTAAAAACACTAGTGCAATAAGCAATTAGTTGAGTTTAACAGCTGAACCTTATACCAACAGAAACAGATTAACAGAAGGATCAGTAATACAGAAAAAGAAAGCAACTTAATAACACTGTAATTCCAGAAAGACTGTACATATTCCCTGAACTTCACTTCTGAGGCATAAAGACAGAGGTCACAAACTGTGAGGGATATAGAGTTTATTAATATAGCTAAATAAAATCACAAAAGAAAAAAATCAGTAAGCACGTTTATGGTACCAAGTTTGTAAATACTCTCTCTCTCTCTCTCTCTCTCTCTCTCTCATATATATATATATATATATATATATATATATATATATATATATGTTATCCGAATGAAACCAAAAAATATGAGATAAAAACAAGTAATGGAAACTGACTGTGAGAGTTCCAGATGTCAACTTAGTAGAGGAAACTTCAAAGAATCCATTATATATTCAAAGAAATGAAGATAAAAAGGTAAACCATTGCTATCATTTGGATAAGTGTTTCCCAAAGGGCCATGTATTAAAGGCATGGTCCCTAAAGTGGTGTTATTGAGATATAGTGTATTCCTTGAGAAGTAGGTCCTAATGGAAGACTTTTAGGTCAGTTAAAGATTGCCTTTGGAGGGAACTATGGGGTCGTATCATCTTACTCTTCTCTTTTGCTTTTGGGGCATGAATTGAACAGATTGTCCCACTTATGATCCCCATCAGTGCCATCAAATATGCCAACAAGAGACCCAAACAATGAGTCTTTCTGATATTTTACAGGATCCTCCAAAACTGTGAGCAAAAATAAACATTTTCTCTTCATAATTATCTCATGTATTCTACTATAAGTGCAGAAAAATGTACTGATATAACAATAGTATAAAAGCAAAAGAAGGTATAATACAAACTTCTCAGCAAATATAGAATGTAATTGGGTAAATATCATAAAATGAATAAATGGGAATTCTATATTTCAAAACAAAAGCTACTGAAATGAAAAATTCACTCAATGGACCCAATAATAGATCTCAAATGTCAGAAGAAAGTGTTAGTAAACTGGAGGAGAGTTTGATAGAGATTATGTTATCAAAAGGATATAGAAAAGAGACTTAAGAAAAATGAATATAACCCCAAAGTAATATAGGCCAGCCACCACTTAGAACAAAAATATGCATAATGGAAATACAAGAAAGAGTAAATAGACTAA
>VMDO01006468.1:0-46278 GCA_007922755.1 Pedetes capensis
GACTTTATATTATCTGGTGAAAACTTAGACTTCATTTTCTTCTAATATTCAAAAAGTATAAAATATGAAGTATGAATGAATAGTAGATAGGTAAAGGAAAAAGTTTAGTGTCAGTAATATAATAAGTACAAATTAAAATAATGAGATATTTTGATCCATTTTCAAATTGCAGAGAGTAAATCAGAAAGTTTATTGATTTGCTTATTTTGGTAATGTTTATTAAAAACCTTTAAAAAACAATTTTAGTAAATTATCCTAAAGAAACATTCAGATATAGTCAAAGAGATTAAAATAAAAGGTTATCCACATTTTGTGCTATTAATAAAACCAAAGAAGCTGGGCAAGGTGGCACACATCTATAATCCAAGCAACTCAGGAGGCTGAGACAGAAGGATTGCAAGTTCTAGGCCAGAGGCAGGCTGCATAACTTAGGGAGACCCTGTCTCAAAATAAAAAAATAAATAAGTAAAAATGGGCTGGGAAGCATCCCAGTGGTAAAGCATTGCAAATTATGTGAAGTTCAACTTGTGAGTATTAAAAAGAGTATAAATAATAAGGTATTGAATAAATTCCATAGACTACACTATTATGCATCCACTAAGAATCACACTATAGAATAATAGGTGATGCCATAGAAAGTTACATGTTGCCAAAGAGTAATATAAAACAATATAAAGTCTAGAGTGATATACAGCAAGATGGTAATAGTAATTCTCTCTATAGAATCACAAGTCATTTATTTATTTACTTGTGTTCCAAATTTTCTATAACATAAACAGTGCTTTTACAGCATCAAAATATTTTAATCAGTAAATTAAGTGATATTGTGTATGACCTGAGGGATGGCCCAGCTTGCTAAACCTCAGTGCAAGCACAATGTTTATGCCTGGCTTTCCCTGCAAGATAATGAGCCATTTGGGGGTAGGCTTGGTGGTCCATTTGCTTGTGTGGACTTTGCCCTCAACACAGTGCCCAGCCCAAAGAGGGTACTCAATGAATGTTGAGAGATGAACATAACAAAACACAAAGGAGCATATGAATTATTTAACTATTCTTACGGCCTAAGGCCACATGTGGAAGTAAAACAAGTATAGGTGTGAATTTAAGTTTTCACCAGAAAATGTGAAGTCATGCTACACTCACCTAAGTGTTTCATTGTAAATGTCAAGCCAGAGCATATTCATCACTATTTTTTAAAGATATGAACTGTTTTATGGTTTCTGAGAAGAATGGTATAAAATATAGTAGTGGTGTTGCCTTATGATTACAAAACCAGGTGAAGTTCAATTCATCTGGCTGAATCACATTTAGGGAGTTGGCATTCTTCTAAGATCACTCACTACTTCTCAAATGTTCTAATTTCTAAAGTCTGGGAATCATCAAAGTGAACTGCGTTATGAGAAACATTCACAAGGTCAAAGATTAGAGGAAGGTCATTACCTGAAGGCTATATAAAAGACGAGTTAAATTCTGTATAGCTTGTATAATCTGAAAAATAAGATTGTATGTGTCAAATTCTTGAAAAAGTTTCCATACGGCACAAATTGAGAAAGGATGGTGACATATTTAAAGCAGGCTCAGCTTACCTCTGACTGTGAAGAACCTGGGAAACTTCTATATTCCACCTACAACACAGAAAGACATATGAAAATGAACAGCCACTCTGTGTTCAAAAAGCTGAACGATAGTATTCCAGAATGTATGATCCTCTCTCTAAACTTGATTACATCATCTATAATGACTCTGTCTCCTCCCAGGAAGAAAAACCCGGAACGTTAAACACCCACATGACAGTGAGAACTTCTCCCATGCACGTGTGGTGTTAGAGATTCATGGCAATTTTTACCCAATCATCCCTTAAAACAACAAGGGGTGACAGTGAAGGAGTCCTGAAAATATTTGATTTGTCTCCTGGACCAGCATGACCCCTTGCACCCTAGAGGCCAGATGCTAGAGAACATCATACCAGGCAGATCTTTAGTTCCTGGTCTCAGTGCTTGAGATTCATGATGCCAAAATAGCCAGTGGTTGGAAAAGAAACTATCTTCCCCAGAGATGGCCCAACCAGGAGTGTTTAGCTGGCCTCCAGATCCTACCTCAATTAGAGTTCAAAGGCATGAGTGAGGCCACAGGAGACTGCCTGCTCCTTGGGGATGGGGTCTATGCCTTATTCTTTGTCTTTCCCACAGTGTGCATTTAAGAGACTGTAGATACTGAGGGCTTCCAGTTTCTGGAACTGAATTCAACATTTGTTTTTTCATTTATTGTATGTCTTCTCTCACTAAGATATAAGCCAATGAGTAGTAAGACTATCTGCACACTCAATATTATATCTGCAAACCTAAAAATGTTGCATAGCAGGTAAGGGACAATCAGCAAATAAATGACTAAGTTAAATTTGACTCCACTCCATTCGATAAATAAGTACTGTTCACCCATTATAAACATCACACTTCATGCAATGCAACATCATTCAGGTTCTCTGCCCTCCAAGAGACTATAGTCTCCAATATGCTGCTTGATTTGGTCTGAGCAAATGTAATTTTAAGGCTTAAAAAACAGCTATATAATGCTCTCAGGTAATTTTCAACTTATTGTTAAGTGCAATTAGTTCAGGCTGATGATGAGCACTCCTCCTGCCAGTTAAAGATTTCATTGCTAAACATATCCTCTAAAATAGAAAAGAGAAGGCTGAAAAAGGAGATGAAGTTTAAAATCTTTTATATCTGTGTCCAGATCCTTTAGATGTGATCATCTGCAGTGAGTTTTTGAGTTGTTTTCTTCTGGTTCTATACTTGCCCATACATACTCCATTGTTTTAGTAGTAAAAAGACCACATGGTATAGAATTCTATAAAAATTAGGCAAATAGTAATGAGTTGGATTTTCCTTTATGTGGTTATTTGTACCTAAGAACCAATAGGGTTGAGATGAGACAAGAAATTGTATATCACCTTTTTAATGGAGTTGGCCCGCCACCTTATGGTGGAAGTGCATAACTGCAGTTGAGATTTAAACAATTTGTGCCCTTTGGGGAACAACAGATTCTTATTATCCTTAATTCTTTCAGAAATTTGTTTTTATCTTACTTCATTAAGGACGCTAATGAGGTTTAAAAGGTTTTCTTTCAAGCCCTCATTCTTTATCAATTTATTTAGTTTCTCAAAATGCCTGATTAAGGGTGAAATTTTCTACATAGGTGAATCCAAACCACTTGGATGCTTAGTCTTACACATGCACCTGGATTAAACTATCACTGACCAATTTTTTTCTTCCTCCTCCTTCAAGACATAAAAAGTTTAAAGCTACAAACTTCAGACTTACAAGTGAAGTCTGTACTGAAAAAAATTAAAAGCAGGAACGTTTTAAGGCAAGTAAGTTAGAAAGCTTCCAATCAGAATAAACAGAGGAAAATATTGAATTTTTGTATTCATTTGAAGCCAGGCACAGTGGTGCACTCCTGAAATCCCAACCACTTGCGAGGTGGAGGCAGAAATATTGCAAGTTTGAGGTCAGAGGCAGCCTGCATAACTTAGCAAGACCCTGCCTCAAAATAAAAAATAAAAAATGGGCTGGGGATACAGCCAATGGTAGAGTACTTGCAAAGTATGTGCGAAGCCCTGGGTTCAACCACAAGTACCACAAAAAAACAAAACAAAACATATATTCATTTGGACCCAAGAAGTTTAAAACCAAACACTAAATTGCAGCTGTCTTTTCTATGAACTTTTAAGAATCAGATTTGATTCCCCTGTCATATGTAATATATACAAAAAATATATAATATAGCAAAAATGTTACATATAAAGAATATACATATCATTTTTCCACCTTGGCACATGTTGGTACTTGGATATGGACCTAATTCAATTTTAGACAAAGCAGAACTCTTGAGTCCCTGACAGTCCCAAGGAGGCCGACTCACCACCTCTGAGAATCAGTTTTATTCTTTGCCTATATGGGACATCTCAATTTCATTTGAAGTTAATAGGAAGTTGTGTGCATTTAATTTCTAAAGAGAGAGTTATAACCTATGTGTTTAGTAACTCAAAAGAAGCAACAGCATTTGGAACCACCTTGACATAAATGAAACCTGGTCACATGAACTAACAATCTACAAAGAGTAGGTAGAATGTGGGCGGTGATAGGAAAGCAACCAGAAGAGTAGCAGGTCAGGGAAGAGGAAGGCAGCAACAATATTCCAAAGTAGAAATCATTTCAGCTCCATTTGCACCATCTGGTTGTGTAAGGGCCCCGCTTCCCAGGACCACCTCTCACCCAGAGTTGCCAAATGTAGTGGGAAAAAGCAAAGGTTTCCAGTGCAGAAAGTAAGCCCAGAAGTCAGACAGTGCAGACACACATACACGAGAGAATTTCAACCTTTTTTTTTTAATAACTTTTCAATTGTTTCTTTTACACCTACACGATATAGAAAGAACAAGGACATTTAAAGAAGAAATAAGTTAGAAAGGTTAAATATGAATGTTTATATTAATCAAGGACAATTCAGAAAAGTACTTTCATTCTACTCACTGCCCGATAGGGCAGGAACCAAAACTATATCATTATACAAAGCAAAGGGTGCTGTTTACTAACAAATTGGTTAACAATACCTTCTCCCCTGCATCAGAGACCGCCAAGTTGGTTACCACACCCTGGATCCCAGGATCCACATCCCAACAGCCTCTTCCTTCTGTCCCTTCTGTGACTAGTGTTGGAAACACACCATTAAGACAGAAACAAAAAGGACAACATCAAATGTCAGCCTGCCATTTGGGTTCCTCTGTACACGGCAGGCGTGCACTTCTAAGTAAAAAGCATCACAAAATAATACACACAGAATGTTCATATATGAGGTGCTGGAGCAAAGCCCTGGTCCCTGCCCACACGGAGCTTACACACTAATAGATGCCGAGCTGGCAAATAGTACGAATGATCACCCATGCTTTTATTTTCACTTCGTTCGTGTGCTGAAGTGGCCATGTGTTGGTGGTGGAGGGAGGGTAGATTCTACATCTCACTTTCACTTAACAGGAAAAAGCCTCCCAGGGAGGGTTAAATTTAAAACAGGCGCTGTTGAACAAAAGCAAGGTCTCTTGGCAGACCCAGGTCAGTAAAACGCTCCCTCGTGGCCAGTACAAGAGCAGCAGCCAATAAACAAAGTCTAGAAGGAAGGTCCAAGGCAGGAGAGAGACATCTTTCTAAGAAAGCTGAAGGTCGCTCATATTTTATGGTTTCAGAGTCATAAAACTGAGAACCTGTCCCAGTTTCTCATAATTTCCAGAAGTTTTCTCTCACATTTCTCACATACGCTTTAAATTCACAAATACTGTTAATAGTGTACATTCACTCTGTGAAAGCATAGAACCTAGTCCAGAAATGTTTTTAAGTACCGAATACAAATTTTCCTCTAGCCATTAAATCTCTGTTGGCACAATTTTGTTTATTTATTTACCCATGTGAACTCAGTTAAACTTATGCTATGCTCACCTTGCACTGATTAAAACTAAACTTGGCAAACCCTCCTCACACACATATTTCATTGGAGCAAAGTCTAATCAGGACCCTGATGAAAAAGATACTCACTTTGTGATGCTGTTTATAAAATGTTTTCTTTGGTGTCATTTTGAAACTTTTTTTCTAACAAGGGAAGTGCTTTTTCTCTTTGTTTGAATTAATAAAAATACTATATCTTTCAAAATTGTGAGTTTTTGCCAGGCGCGGTGGCGCACGCCTATAATTCAAGTGGCTCGGGAGGTAGAGGCAGGAGGATCGCAAGTTTGAGACCAGAGGGGCAGTCTGTGTAACTTAGTGAGATCCTGTCTCAAAAAGTAAAAAAAAAAAAAAAAAAAAAGGGCTGGGGGTGCAGCTCAGTTGTCTAGCACTTGCAGAGCATGCAAGAATGAGGCCCTGGGTTCAACCCACCAGTACCGAGAAAAAAGAAAAAAAAGAGAGAGTTTTCTAGAACTCCAAAGACCTCCTCTGAAACAAAAAGTTTTTGGTTGAGTGGAAACTGCTTCAAATGTTGCCAGCTAAAAACCAAGTTCATTTTGTCCCAGCTGGTCAATGTTTATTCACCGATAGCAAAGTGACAATTTATAGTGACTTTTCTGTCATTCAAAAAAAAAAAAAAAAAAAAAGTTCCACTATTGGGTACCATTCCTAACTATTAAAGAAATGCCAAAGGTGTTTCCAATGAATTAACCATTCTCTCTATCTTCCCCCAGCCCTCACAGAATCAGGGAAATTAAAAATGGAAAGAAGCCAGTGATGAGCCAAATGTAGACAGAAGACTGGGAGTTAGATCAGCTTCCCTCTCCCCATATTCAGTTTCATGATATGCCAGAGGGTCTCCAGTGGGGATAAGTTTACAGTAGATTACACTCCTCCACTTGATTAAGCCTTTTTAGGACTATGACCAGAGGGCTTTCCTCAGCTTCTAACCTTGAACGTCTTGACATGAACTTGCTTTGGAAGGACTCAGTTTTCAAAGTCAATCACAGAACTGACACATTTGGTTATAGGCTTTCATACAGGAATCACCTCTTGCCCTTAACAACTTTATAAAGAGATTCAAACTCTTAACACACCATGTCCCAATCCAGCCCAGCACTGATAGGATTTTGGGGTACAAGACCCTATTGCCTAGCTGGGCATGGTGGCGCACACCTGTAATCCCAGCAGCTTGGGAAGCGGAGCCAGGAGGATCTCAAGTTCGAGACCAGAGGAAGTCTGCGTAATTTAGCGAGACCCTGTCTCAGGAAGTAAAGAAAAAAATAAAAGGGCTGGGGTTGCAGCTCAGTGGTCCAGCACTTGCAAAGCATGCAGGTGTGAGGCTCCGGGATCAATCCCCAGTACCACACACACACACACACACACACACACACACACACACACACACACACACACAAAAACCCAAAAAACCACACACACAAAAAACACCTATTGCCTGACCCTGTACTTTCCCTACCTCCTAAATCCTGGTATCAGACTGTTGTAGTTCTATCAATTGCCATGAGGGTCCCTTTGGAACTCTCCCAAATCATAGGAATTATGGATACAATTGAGGAAAACCTTCAGTGCCTGGCCTGAAGGGAGGGAAGATCCATCCACGTACTCTGGGCAGCTGCAGGGGGGGAGCCAAGCCTGTCCAGCTGTCCCTGGGGTGAGGCTGGAAGCAGCAGATCCCTACGTGTATTTTTAGATAGAACTGCCTCAATGGCATAATGAGGCTCTTCTTTTAAAAGGAAATCACCCAGGGCAGTACAACTCCCCTGATGAATCTGGGTTGTGTTGAAATGAAAAACATATGTGCACATTCTGAAAATAGAAACCCAGGATTAGATAAAACAGAACTTGAGAGGGGAAAATAATTACTGGTACTTCTTAAAAAATGTATAGAATTAAAAAGCTACATTGCTTCCATATATCTTAGTTAACCAAGGGATGTTGTCAAAGAAATTCTAAAACAATTGAATCCTCCAATCTCTAGCTACCATTTTATCATACGCATGTAACTCCTTTCAGAAATAACATTTTTGCTACCTATACATAATGAAAAATACACTCTTTATGCTCTTATCTTAGAATCCTTTATGGAATTCAGCATTTAGCTTAAAACTATACACACAACAGCATAATTAGGTTCTGGGACTTTACCTAAACCAATCCTCACCATTCCATTTTTCTGCACTTAAGATACATTGGCAGCCGGGTGTGGTGGCGCACCTATAATCCCAGCACTTAAGAGGATGAGCCAGGAAGATGGTAAGTTTGAGGCAATTCTAGGCTACATAGTAAGACCCTGTCTCAAAATAAGAAAAAAGGAAAAAAATAAATAAAAACACATTGGGACAGTGTTTTAATAAATAAATTCTCAATCTATTGGCTACTCTTCCTTTAACTACACCACTAAACCTTGTGCTCATGCGTGGACGGGGTAGCAGTGTGTGTGTGTGTGTGTGTGTGTGTGTGTGTGTGTGTGTGTGTGTGTGTGTAGGTAGGTAGGGGAGGTTGATTCTAACTTTCTGAGTTATGTTTTCTTGGTTAATGCTCATGAGATTAAGTTTAAGGGTTTGTTCTCTAACAAACTGCAGGGATCCTTTAAAAATAAAAAGATTTAAAAGTCCTTTCAAAATTGTATTCAATAAATCATATAAAAAATGAGGCAGGATATGGTTTGGGGAAGGTGCAATGGTTTGCTGGGAAACAATAGTATAACCCACCAACTACTCATTAAGTCCTTGTCTTTGGAACACCACTGCCATTAATATATGTATGTAATATTTATTTATGGTTAGTATAGTTATTCTCAGTTTTTTTTTCTGGTTAGAAAAAATACATTCAATCCCTTCTAAATGCAAGCAGAGTCACTGCTTTCATCTTATGTGACTGCTTTGTGCTCCAGGGACTGCGTTCAGGCTCATTGCCAAGGCCTGTGATTTCACTTACAAGCAGTAGGTGATCTTGGTACATCCTGAGAACTGAGTGTGTCCATTGAGAGAGACTCTTCACAACCCTCCTCGGATGATTGACTCACATCGCTCACCTGAGAGGCCTTCACAGCAACTTGTAGACTCTCAGCTAAGAAGTAGAAAAACAAAAATAAATGTAAATAAACAAATATCTTTGCACAGTTTAATCTAGACCAAGAGTTGCCACGTTACATTTGGCTTGTGCCCATTTTTATATAGCTCAGGAGCTAAAAATTGCTTTTATAATTTTTAAAAGTTGTTAAAACATACACACACACACAGACACACACACACACAAATATACACACAAGATCCTAGAAATGATGTGACCTGTAAAACCTAAAATATTTACAATCTGGCACTTTATAGAAAAAGTATGCAGATCTGCAATCTACATTAATACTTTTAGCATCATTTTGTAATAGAGAATTAACTCAATAAAAAAGTCAAAACCCTGTGTATAAAAATATACTCTGAAATCTAATCCACATCATTCCACCAGTTTTAGAGGGCCATAAAATAAGATGTGGATTAGAATTGCACGCAGATTGGAATCTCACTAGCTCTCCACCGTGAATCCTATCCACATGCGATTCTAATCTGCATCTGATTTTGTAGCCCTCTAAAAATGGTGAAAGGGCGCTGATTAGATTCAAAAGTATAGAGTATCTCAAATGCAACTTTCAGTAAATCAATGTGCTGGAATTCAATTGATATCTATATGATATCAGACTAGTATTAGAATAGTATTTTTAGAGTTGTTATTTAGAAATATTAGCTATTCTTCCAATGAGTATTTCCCCAAACTTGCCTTTAAAAATAGAGTCCCAGTCTTCACTCTGGTCCTACTGAGTCAGATTCACCAGAGGAGCAAAGGGGATTTGGGTTCTAAACAAGAACCAAAGGCTACTCTTAGGATCCCATGCTTAGGTCAGCTTAGGAAATACCATATGAAGAAGGTGAAATTTGCATTTATAACAAAAGGGTTTCAACCAGCATGGAGAATAGTGCAATTCTGAGGACCTGTCAAATATTTCTAAAACACTCTGACCAGTTATCCACTTTGGAAAATACTCACCTAGCCTCTCCTCTGGCTTAGGGCAATTGGCATGTGATAACTAATAAGGGGAGTTTGCAGATGGGAGGAGGAAAGAGACATCTACAACTGACCCTACTCCACAACAGCAAAGGACCAGTTCTCAGCTCTGTCACTCAGTCACTGAAACATTATAAATGCCACTGTATCACCAAGGAGCAGGAGAGCTACAGTAGCTAGTGGGTTTGCGGCAAAGTTCCTCAACAGGATAAAAACTGAGCAGACCTGGAGGATCAATGGGATTCAAGAGGCAGAGAAAGGAGAAGAGAAAGGAGGAAAGAAAAGCAGTCCAGCAGAGTGAAGACCAAGGTGACCATTCAAGTGCATCCTTGACTGCCTTATTTTTTAAGACATTAATGACCTCCCTGTGATAAGAATTCCTGCTTAGTCTCTCAGCTGCAGTTGGATGACTCAGGGGTGGATTACTCTCCTGCGGCCACTCTTGAGCAGCAGGATCCAAGGCTGCTCACTGGCCCTTCTATGGCATGGTGGGCGATCTCTCCATAGTGAAAGGGCTGATGTGGAAGGGAGTGGAAACCACTGGTTAAAATGAGAGTGGGTGACTTATTCCCAAAAGTCCTTATCATGATAATTGGTGTGGGGTGGAGCAGTCCACTGGTTCCCATCAACTCACTTCAAAGTACTTTTGGTTTTATTTTTAAAATACATCTTGAATCTTCTTTCGGCTTCCATCGCCAAGGGCTCTAGTCTAGAACAATGCACCAACATCTCTGATCTCAGTTTCTTCAATTCCTTTCTAATAGGTCTCCAGGTAAACTCATCCCCTTCCAATCTGTTTGCCAAGTTCTTTTTTTTAAGGCATAAATAAGATATACCACACTCATGATAAACATTTCCAAGGACTTCCACTCCATTTGGAATAAAAAGAAAAAAAATTAACTATAACCTACAATGATCTCACCCCACCCAACCTGCAGCACCTCAGCTCAGGCAGTCACCCCGTCTTCTACCACCCTGGCCTTTCTTTCTTTGAACACTTCCCCCTCAGGGGTTTCATCACATTTATTTTTCTCTCTGGGAAAGAAAGATCTTCCTCCCAGATTTCTACCTAGCTTCTTCCCACCATCTCTTAATCTTCATCTAAAGAAAAGAAAAACAACCAACCTCCCCTCCCCTGGGGAGTGGGAGTTCCCTGAGCTTTCTAAAGGCAAGACTTCACCCATCTAACCCCCATCACATTATTTCAGTGTGGCTCTGAATTACCTTGTTTCCTGAGTGTTATCTGCTTTCCCCCATTAAAGACCTATGAAAGCATCTTTAGTACCAAAAGCAGTTCCCGAGGCAGCTACTCAACGAACGTGGGTGAAGGGGGAAAGGAGTGAATGATCCTGTCAGAGGACCTCTCAGACGCCCCTCAAGACCCCGCTGTCCTTGACTGGGAAATAAAGATGATGGATGCCGTGACTTCCAAATTCCCTTCCAGAGTGAAGGTTCTGAGGCTCTAAATGAGTGTTTGGCAAATGCTTTCTGCAAATGACCTGGCAATAAATACTCTAGGTTTTGTGGGCCATGTGGTCCCTGTCAAAATTGTCCACCTTTCCCACAGTCAAGAACAGCCAGACCCAAGACATCAACCAGCAGGTGTGTCTGCACTCCACTGAAACTGGACTCGAACAAACAGGCGGTGGGACACAGGCAGGCTGTGGCCTGTAACAGACCAACAGGTCTTCTTGGTGGCTGCATTCTGTGCCACTCAATGGTGGCTACTGCTTCTCCTAAACCCTATGTCCCTATTGGCACTTCCACACCATTTTCCTCATCTCTCCCCTCAGATCTTTTTCTCCCTTGAAGCTCCTGCCATCAGATTTACCCGCCCACCAGTCCTCCTCATTGCTACTTGCCTACTGACTCTCAGCTATTCTCTTGGCTCCCCTAAATGACTTAGCACCTGGCACAAATTCTCCCCCTCTCTCCAGTACTCATCTTGTCAAAATTCTCAGTAATTTCAAATCTACAAATCTAGTCTTTCCACTCCCCTGAACTCTCATCTCCTTGATTTTCTCATCTCCAGTGATCTTATCCTTCCCTCTTCCACCTCAACCACTAGCTCCCACAGCTATACCATAAACTTTGTTATTAGCAATATGTGCACTTTGCCCCCTTATCTGTCCTACATGCCATAATCAGAGGGTTATCATACACCACAAATCAAGTCATTCCTCCACCCAAAACTCTTCAGTGCCTCCCATCTCACTCAGGCTGAAGTGCAAAGCCTTCACCTGGCTCCATGTAGTCAGAGACCTAGTTAACTCTTCACTCACTCCTGCCACTCTCCACCCACCAGTCCTCTTTTTACTTATTCACACTATCCTTCTTGATGTACCACAAATGAGCCTGGCACTCGCCTGCTTTAGGGCTTTTGCACCTGCCATTGCCTAGGTCTGGAACACTCTCTCCCAAGATATCACTTGGCTTTCTCACTTCCTTCATGTCTGCTTACATATGGCCACCCAATCTAAATCAGAACCACTCTAACTCTCATTGTTTATCCCCCTCACCCTGCTTATTTTTCTTTATATCACTTGATAAACCTGACACGTTTATTTCTTTGTATTTTGCTATTTCTGTATGTTCTAGGAGAGTAAGTGCTCCATCTTGTTCTGCTGCTTCCTCAGCAGCAAGACCACAGTGCCTGGTATATAGTAGGTATTCAATAAATATTTTTCAAGTTTGTCAAAACAAATCTTTTTTTTTTTGCAGTACTGGTGGTTGAACCCAGGGCCTCACGCTTGCATGCTTTGCAAGTGCAGGACCACTGAGCTGCACCCCCAGCCCTTTTTTTTTTACTTTTTGAGACAGGGTCTCACTAAGTTATGCAGACTACCTCTGGTCTCAAACTTGGAATCCTCCTGCCTCCGCCTCACAAGCCGCTGGGATTACAGGTATGGGCCACCTCGGGCTCAAAACAAATCCTTTCTAAAGCAACTTACCTTCTTTCAGTGCTGCTGCCAGTAAGGAAGCTGCCTGGGGAGGCTCTCCTGGGTCAGGTTTAATGAGGAGGTGGGGTTCTAGATGGACATCCTCAAAGCCACTCAATTCCCCAAGTTCAGCATAGATATGCAGTTTTTCCTCCAAATACGTGCAAATTTGTTGGTCTTGGCTACTGAGGATTTCTATGAAATAGTATTCACCGCAGAAGGTTATCATTAACACAAACAAAAGTGATAGGAAAATCCAAGTTATGAGATAAAGATCCAGCCACTTAACAAGCAGTCTGGTCTAAAAGGTAAAGCAGATGTCGTTAGGTGGAACAGATTCACATTCAAATCCTTTCTCTTCCACTTAGTGACTGAGGCCTCCAGCAAGTGACTTAACAGCTCTCCCAGCTTCTACTATGCTGGATAAATGTTCATTTCCTTTCTCATTCCCCTAATTCCAAAAAACCTTGCAAAACTATTCTTTGTTTATGCAGGCTGCTTCCTATTAAGACTAAACACCCAGTTCAGGAATGAAAATTGAGGCCACCCCATCCATGATGAGTGAATGCCCATGAGGGAAAACAAAGCAAAGCCTCAGGCTTCAGCCAGTCTTGGTCAAAACCAAGCACTGGTTTATGTTTTTTGCCTCTAAACATCCAATTTATTTATTTATTTATTTATTTATTTATTTATTTATTTTTTACCATCTTTGTATGCATCATTTTCCTCTGACTTCAACACGTTACAGAATTCTTAAAGCTCAGGGACCTTGGTTAGCACTAACCCAGGGATTCTCGGGCCTCAGTATACTGAGGAGTCACCTGAGGAGTTTAAAACCCTCCAGTCTATACCTTACACTCTGCAGATTCTGCTTCAGTTGGTTGATGGTAGCGCCTAGGTCCAGTACTTTTAACCACCTTACCCAGTGTCCTAATGTCAGGCCAGGGTACAGGATCAACGAGATAATCTTATTTTCTTACTTCACAGCTTTGCATTTGATAGCCTAACCTATCTAGTTCCTTGTCCAGTCACACAATTATGATGTAATAGTGCTGGGCACTAAAATTAAACTGCCAGGCGGCAATCCCAATGCTCATCTGCACCATATTGCCCACAGTTACTGTTTCATATACAGTAGGTACATATATAATTTAATTTAATCACTAAGGTAGAAGGAGCTTGTCTAACATCAGACATTTTTCCAGGGTGGTCAAGGTGGACCTCAGGTACCCATAATTAGTCACTTGGTCATAAACTTGCACTCATGACACCAAGGACTTCTCAATACCCAAGGAGAACAGCATAACTAGGGAGCCAGAGGTGCCCACACCGTACCTTGACATTGCTGAATTTTGGCCACTCTGGCCTCAACTTTCCGTCTCTCTTCATCAGATTCACTTGTCCTTCCCCCTTCGTCTTCTGGGCAACTTTAAAAGACAAACAGTCAAGAGACACAACTGAAACTACATCCAAGTATCTTTAGTTCATTAGAAAAACATGGGAACTTGGCAACAGAATTATTCATAAAGGCAAAAAATTCAGCATAAAGAGAATTCATTATGCCCCTTTGCCAAGAGATTGGTTTTCTTGAGTACTTAAAGGACATTGCATAATATAACATGGCTCTTAAAGCCAGCAGAGTAAGATGACTCAAATATTCTAACACACACACACACACACACACACACACACACCCTGACACTGACATTAAGTCCAACTAAGAATATATTTTTTTTGTTTTTTATACCATTTGGGCACTCCTATTCTTAATGGGCCTGCAGCTATAGCCCTGTGGCATCCGATCCCGTCAGATCTCGGAAGCTAAGCAGGGTCGGGCCTGGTTAGTACCTGGATGGGAGATCGCCTGGGAACACCAGAAGCTGTAGGCTGGGAGAAGGACCTAGCAATCCCCTCCCAAAAATCAATCTGCCATTGAAAACCCTATGAACAGCAGAGAAGCACTGACAATCGTGTTTCCCCTGTTGTACAGAGTTGGATACCCCTGTTGTACACTATGAGTCGGATATGGTCTCGAGGGCACCTAACAACCTAATTCTTAATGGAGGTAGAATTGGAGAGCTAAGGGAATGGATGTAGGGTGTCATATTGGGTAAAAGGCACTGGAGGTGGAGGAATTTTATATAATATCAAGATCCAATTAATCAAGTTACCATTAAGAATGACCACTCTACTCTTGTATCCTAGTTTATAAAAATTGCCCCTGCAGAAGTAACAAGGAATAAATTGACTTAGAACATTTAGTTCCACCAATCTACAAACATTTATTGAATGATTCCTCCCATCCTAGGCATACAAAGAAACATGTGACATCGTTGCTGCTCTCAAGGAGCTTCCAATCTAATAAATACATAGATATGTACACACATAAAAAGATAATAGGTACAGACAGTGTAAGACAAGCACCAAATTAATTCTTTACAGAGCAAGTGTTACAGCATTTCAGGTAGGGCAGAGACCACTTGTACCGAAGAGGTCATCATGAAGCAGGTGAGGCATGAGCTGCATCAAAGAAGACAGGCAGAGGCGAGGGCAGGATGTGGCATGCAGGGAGGCGTGCAGAGGACTAAGCTGCAGGTGAGGTGTTATCACAGGCAGAGGCAGAGAGTAGGCTGTTCTGGCTAAGACAATGTTTTCATGCATGGGAGACATGGTTAGAATATTTTCCCCAATTGAACAAGTCTATTTCATAAATGGAATTCTATAAATTCCATTATGGACAGAAAGAAATATTACCTTTCTACTGCCTGCTGGATCCTCCTCATCCAATTATTTCGTTCTTCCTTGGAATTGGTGTGAATCTCGTACATCTCAGGACCAGCGGAGGAAGCGCTGATCAGAAACATTCCTCTCTCCTCATTAGCAACTTCTCTAGCAATAAGCTTCTGAAGGGAAATAACTGATGGCTTCTGATCCTACAGAAAACAGCAGGATGTACAGATGAAACCTCACCAAACACATGAGCCACAGAAAGACAACAGGAGTAGCAAAATCTTTGTTTCACTTCCAACCATTTCAAAAGCACTGCAGAAGTTGGCAATTTCTCCATGGAAGAGAATATGGAGAAGAAAGAGAGTTTACTTTCTCATCTCCGGAACAGAATGTCAGACATAAAAAATTCATAAGGGGGTAAGATTTATTTTGCTCATGGTTTCAGAGGTGGCAGTCCACCATGGCAGAGAGCATGTGCTAGAGCAGCTCACTTCATGTTGTTGTTCTTAGATGCCCTGGGGTCAGGTCCCACTCATAGTGACTCCTCATAGGGCTTTCAATGGCTGATTGTTTCAGGATTACTTCGGGAGTGGATTGCCACGTCCTTCTCCAATTTTTGTGGTGCTGGGGATCGAAGCCAGGGCATCACAGAGTGCAGAGTGGCACCCTACTAACTGAGCTAAACCCCAGCAGCTCCACTCATAGCAGACAGGAGGCAGAGGGTGAGAAAGGGAGCAGGGACCAGGTATAACCTTTGAAGGCATAACCTTCAAAGTAACTCCCTCAGCTACCCACCTCCTCCAGGTAAGCCTCACCTTCTAAAATTTCCACCACCTCCCAAAATAGTGCCCTCAGCCAGGGACCAAGCATTCAACATGAGTGCCTATGGGGAACATTTCATATTCATAGTGTAGCAGATGGAAAGAGAGGATTTAGGGGAATGTTTGTCCTTTAGAACTGACAGTTTAAAAGGACAACTTTTCAAAAGACAGAAAAATCAATGAGGTAAGAAAAAAATATCAAAATGCTGTGGTCAAAGAAGAAGGGATTTTTTCTAGGAGGACATGGGATAGGAAGTAGTCTATCAAATATTACAAAGAGACTGATAAGGATGAAAGACCCAAAGAGTTCACTGGATTTGACAGGTAGTAGTAATACAATTCCAATACCGTGATGGGAACACAACCCCAGAAATCAAAGTGGTGGCCTGTAAAACGAAAAATAAGAATGAGGAGGCAAGACCTGAGAGTTCCTTAGTGTCACCAAACTCCTCTGCTATTGTCCTGCACTTCCCAGCCACAGAACTCCTACAGCTCTATCTGTAGGTGTCTCTCCTCACCAGCCAGATGAGGGCTTGATGGGCAAGATGAGCCTAACTCATCTTTGTATGCTGAGCACTCTTTCTCACATAGACTAGGCTTCCAACTGATGTTGGAAGAACTAGATTTAACATAATTTCACCAGAGGGAAGAGGGAAAAAGTCTTAAATTTAGTGCATCATCCGTTATTAAGTTACCTCTTCTACCAACATTTACTGTGGTCTTTTGGTGCCCCATGGTAAGCCCTGGGGACTTAATGATGAAGATTTTGATTACACTGATGTGGACATGGAGCAATAGTTACAAGAATGACCTAAAGGATCCCTGCAGGATGAGCAGTGTGGGAGGTAAAGATAAAGAATCTGCTTTGGTCTGTGGCTTCCACCGCTGTCTGCAGAGCTAGCTGCAGCATGTGGTTTTATTTCTCCCACATGGACTGAGTGATGCCTTTATCCAGAGCATGCTCTCTGTTCCCCACCACTGACTCCTTGGCACTAGGTTGTCTGCCTTCCCAGCATTGCACAGCTGTGCCACTCCTGGAGTTTTATGCCAGGGTATACCTGGAGTGCCTCTTTCATTTTACTTTGAGTAGCATGAAAAACTATTGATCATGATAGGAGAGATTACGGGTCTGCCCAGTCCAGTGGCTGGCCTCTGAAAATGGAGACAAAAGCAGTTATGTGGCAGGCCTTCTTGAATATTGCCCTCAGGAGTGAGCGAGGTCTCTGAGTCCCTTATTCTATTATGGGTCTTTCTACATTTCAGCTTTCTCAGTTTACAACATAAACAACTTCTGTACATAAAAACTCAGGGTGGGGTTGAATTTGCTAAAGATATGAGTGAGAATGAAATCATTTGAATGGATTGGTTAGTACTGTGGGGGAAGGGGAGGACAGGACAAAATATTTTTAAGTGAAGGATAAATAAAGGGGAGAGAGAAGCATTAATTAAATTTCTAGCAAACCAGAAGGCATCAGGGACATACTATTCATATTAATCATATACAAACACTAGCAATGAACAAAAATTCAAATCCCCAGGAATAAAGCTAACACTTTTTTTTGAAGACAGATGTCAAACACTGGTGATAGAAAGGCCTAACCCAGTCTGTTTGTGCCATAGTATTTAAAAACCATTAAAAAAAAAAGTCTTCAACATTTAAAAACTTGGAGATCCTACCTTTAAAAAAAACACAAAAACTCTAGATTTGTGAATGCTTGGGAAAAACAGAAGTTTGGCAATCCTGGGACCACATCCTCATTTAAAAACACTAGCTTTAACTGAGTAATCACTGTTCTCTTTGAGATGGGACATGTCCTCACCGGTTGACTATGGTTCCCACCACTCTTTTGTCTCCTTAATATTGACTGCTTGGCTTCACTCATTTCCATTCCTGCCCGATCCCTATGGGCATTTGAAGACTCTGATATAGGGGAAGAGGGAAAGGAGCTACTCCTTAGCCCTGCTGTTACATCATATCCATTTTGTGCCGATTCTATTAGCAAGTAATTGCACTGTGATGAAAAGATCTTAATGTTGCTTCATATTTTGAATTTGAACTTGCAGATCTACACGCTCATGTTGTTTTTAGTGTTTAATTTTGAAATTCCCTTCTTCAGTATGCAAAGATTCTTCCTAGACTCAATATTCTAGGACACAATAAACATATCTACTTTTTCCTATAAATTTTGTAGATTTGCATCCTACTGTCTATATCCTCTTTAAAACTAAATAGCAAAACCAAACTGTCTGGTGCGGATACTACTCTATTCTCTTGCTACTTCCAGATACTTATCTTCTCGCTATTTCCAAAGGGCTGCAGGTAACTGAGTTGGTAGAGCATCGTGCTGCACTCTCTGAGAACCTGGGTTCAATCCCCAACACCACAAAAATGGGAGAAGAACTTGGCAGTGCACTCCCAAGCAATCCTGAAACAATCAGCCACTGAAAACTCTATGGGGTCACTATGAGTTGGACTCAACTCCATGACACCTACCAACAACAACATTTCCAAATCCATCATATCTTCAATAACAAGGATTCCCAACCCCTAGGGCAAAGGACTAGTGCCAGTTAGAACCAGTCTGCACAACAGGATGTGACTGGCGAGTGAGCAAGTGAAGCTTCATCTGTATTACACAATAAATGTAATGGGCTTGAATCATCCCAAAACCATCCCCCCGGCCCATCTGTGGAAAAACTATCTTCCACAAAACCAGTCCCTGGTACCAAAAAGGTTGGGGGTCAATGCTTTATAAAATGTACAAAATAAGCATCTACTAAAGATAGTTTTTCTAAAGAGCACAAGGGAAGGAGGGTCTTACCTATGGGTCTTAGTGTAAGTATAAATTCCTAAAATATTAACGTGGGAATTAGAAAATGCAGATCTTTGTATAGCCTGAGCTAATGCTTCAACTCTCCAAGATGTTCACTATAAGATATTTATGACACAGGGAATGTTGTTAGATAAATGTAACCAAAAAGCATATGATCAAATAGCAGGGTACTCGACTCTTTAAGGATAAGACAGTTCTTTCTTTTTTGCTGCCCAATATCACCTATGTGAATGCAGCTACGTGTCAGGTTCCAGAAATTGTCAGCAACATTTTATCCTTATCCATGGCCAAACATGTTGTCCAAGAAGAGCTAAATTGTGGGTGCTTTCATTCTGGTATTTAGAGGATTGCATCCCTACCCTCTCACTTAAAGGTAAGTGTTATCTCTAGATGGCACAAATAACTCTTCAATGGGTCAAGTGAAATAATAAGGACAAATCCACACTTCAAGTCATACTGTAAGTTGAGCATCACAGCTTGATTGAATCCATATGCCATCTTGTCCTAGAAAACAAGACAGCTGCCTTTATACTGTGTCTAATTCTCCTTTTTTTTTTTCAGTACTTTGGGTTGAACCCAGGGCCTTGTGCTTGCATGCTCCGCAAGTGCTGGACCACTGAGCTGCACCCTCAGCCCATTTTTCACTTTTTGAGACAGGGTCTTGCTAAGTTACGCAGACTGCCTCTGATCTTGAACTTGCCATCCTCCTGCCTCCGCCTCCCGAGCCACTGGGATTACAGGCATGTGCCACTGCACCTGGCTGTGTCTAATTCTTGATCAATCAGTAGTTTACATGGCTTGTAGTATCACCTGATTAATAGAATTTGCTTCTCTTTCAGGCTTTTGATTTTGAAGAAATCTTTATTTGTGTAAAGATAGGATATGAAATTTTCTTTTCCAGCTTGGCACTCACCATCCTACAGGTTAAACAAAATGGTCTCCACCTGCCCACATTTTTCTCTGCTCTTTCAGAGTATCCCAGATAACAACATAGACAAGCTGCTGGGCAAATCCGTAAGTTTTCATGAAATTGCAACAGGTACAGTGAATATGGATCAGGGATACAGGGACTTGTTTAAAGCTTCTTGTTACCCTCCGTAACAGCTCTGTGGAAAAACCTTTGGCTTTTGTATGATTCAGCATTATTGTGCCCACAACGCAGTGGGCTGAGAAGGCTAGAGAGGCCTAGACAGGGCCAACCTGACAACCACAGGCAGGCAGGGGAGGCCCTGCTCTAGCCTCTTCCCCCAAGAACCCTATGGCTGGGCAAAGGTGCTTCTTTGATTTCTCTGAATAGTAAACCAGAAACTTCATTAAGCTTTGAATTTTTCCAAGTCAGGTGGAATTTCAGGTATCTGCTAATATACCAGCGTAGTCTGTCTTTCAATGGATAATAGACACTCTCATCTTAAAGAGCCACCATTATATTACCCACATTAGTAGTGTGCCTTGCTTGGAGTTTTTCTCTAACAGAGCCTCATACTCCATGATGCTAACAAGGAGTTCATTGATGACATCTTCCTCTACACCACTTTGGACCACACAGATTCTACATAAGAAAAGTCGTAAGCACCTGGATTTTAGTGCTAGTTTAAATCTGATTATATGCTGAAAATGAAATTAATCTACATACAAGAAAGGTAAGTATTACGTGAACAACCTTAGTCATCAGAAGCCATTATAGCAGAAACAAGAAAGAATCTTTAAATAGCAGGATGGTGTTCTCTTGTTTGGCAGAAGGAACATCATCCTAATGGTTACGAATGAGGTTAGCAAGGGGTACAATAAGGACATTGTCCAGTAGGGATAAAGAGAGCAAGATGCCAGAAGTGACCCTATACCCAGCATTAACATTTTAGTTGCTACATCTGAGAGAAGAGGTTGGGGATGGAGCTGGGGAACTGGGGGAAAGACCAAGAGAGTCATACAGCAGGAAGGCATTTGGGGAGCTCAAGGTAGTATCTATTCACCATCAGTACCAAAGTACCTCAACATTTTCACAATTTGTTTAATGATTCAATCAGCTGTGAAATTAGTAATAATAATGGGAATATAGTAAAGGCATATCTTTACTAGTTCATTTTGCTAGAAATTTCAGGAATTGTTTAAGGAAATGCAGCATTAAATCCATTAAAATATGTATCACATGGTCATATACTCACAACAGCTGCGAAGATGTATTTCTGGTCTTTTTCTTGTAGAAAAAGCAGCACATCAGATAGAAGCAGAGCTAAGATATCTTTAAAGAAAAAGCATTACTAGTATTAATGATGCAAACCACAGTTCAGATGCCTTTATTAAATAACTGAAATCCATGTTTAAAATTTAAATAAATATAAGAAAAATAAAACATTGTTTAATTATGAAACTTAGTTTTGAAAACCCTGTATGACATCTAAAGTAATAAAGAAAACTCAGTAGAAAGCCATGTTTAAATGCATGTTTGTGTGTGTAACTATAATCATGAGGGAATCTCCAGCAAAATTTAATGTTGCAGCTTTCAAAATGGAAGGAAAATGTCCTGTAAAAATGAAGGCTTTACCAGAATGCAGCAAGCCCTTATTTTTAAGAGCATAAAGGTGCTTAATTTTTTTTAAATAAAATGTAATAGGGCAACTTCAGCATCAACTTACACATGAAAACCTGCTCCTTTCTTCTACCTAAATCTGGATGATTTTTGACTTCCTATACTTCCCTCTGCCTGCAGCAATACCACTGTGGCATCGGATCCTGTCAGATCTCAGAAGCTAAGCAGGGTTGGGCCTCGTTAGTACTTGGATGGGAGACCACCTAGGAACACCAGGTGCTGTAGGCTTGGGAGAAGGACCTGGCAACCCAAAGTACAATCTGCCATTGAAAATCCTATGAATAGCAGAGAAGCAATAACAATACTGTTCCGCCTGTTGTATGTAGGGTTGCTATGAGTTGGATACAAACTCAATGGCACCTAACAACAACAACATACTTCCCTCAGAAGTTATTCACAAGAACTCACTTTGCTGTAACCACTGCATAATCAAACCCAAAGTTACCACACTGCTGTTCCATTAAATGTACAAAAAGAAATAGGATCTATAGGTGATAGTTAATATTTTTTCAGTGCAACATTGTAAACTGCTGATCAACACATTCCATTGTAGATATTACTTGAAAACCTGCACATCCTCCAGTGGGTAAAGACCTCTAAATAACTAGAATTGAATACCTTCTTTTTTTCCTTGCTTACCCAAGGAAGTAATTAAGAAGACATGTCAGAAACAAGGAAACTGGACCCCAGGTTGTTGGCTATGGCCACCGAGTAGACTTACTTGGAGAGATTTTAAGCATCACTTGGGTTCGGGCTTCATTCCCTGACCAATCAAATCAGATTCCCTGGGAGGAGACTTGAGCATTAGACATTTTTTTTAAGCTCCAGCGGTGATTCTAGTGTGTGGCCAGAGCATGAAAGCCTAGGTCGGACAAAGCACTAGCTACATGATCAATCCTTAACAATCTAAGAAAACCTCTTTAGCCTCTAACCAGATTAATGGAGTTAAGTTAGTGCCTATTAGTAAACAATAGCACTGAAGAAAAGCTTATACCAGGGTCAGCACATATGTGGATGTGTTCTATTACTCAATACAAAGATGACTTTCAGAGCTTTTTCATTTCTCTCATGCATGGTCTGACAGCCCTAGGCTGCCTTGGCAGGAGCAGATGCTTGCTATATATGTGTATACTATTTTGCTTTCAACACATCACATTTGCCAGGATAATATTTCTTTGCCAACAATTAGCAGAACTCCTAGTTCCTTTGATTTCAGACATCACAAACTTGCAAAATCACAAAAATACATGTGAGGGTTTTTGCTTGGGGCAGCAAAAAGATTTCTTATCACTGGTCACATTTGCCTACTGAACTTAAAAACTTGATCTTTCAACTGAAAAATCATGAGTTTGTGTGTGTATGCCTGCAATGCTGAACCATTTTTCATTTGACAACTTGTCCTCTATTGAATGAATAATGTGTAGAAAGAAGGAGAAATTGGTCTGGTTGAGCCATAATACCTTTGAAACGCCCTGTAGCAGTTTTCCAGTAAACAAGACCATCGTATAACAGAGTCCTTTCTTTACTTATCAGGGCCTGCTTTCTAAACACATGGCCATTTTTTAGCTTTGTGTATGTTTTGTTTTCAATCTTATTTAGGATCTCAAGCCATTTTTGGTTTTTCTCATATTCGCTGACTTTTAGATCCACAGCTGCAATCATGTCTTTAATTAAGCCAAGAGCTTTGCATAAGTCTTTATGTTCTTCAGTTCTTTCTGCACAAGGAAAAAAACAAAGGAAGAAATATAATAAGCTGGAGTGTGAGGAAAGATTTTTTCTTTATTTTTAAAATATAGCTAAATGTCTCATCCAAATAACAAAAATCTCATAACAAAAATAATAGATTAAAATCAAACACTCCCTTATAACTCTCCATCTGCTTCTAAAAGAACCACTAAAATGTGATTATAAAAATTTTTCATTATTAAGTGTACTTTACCTGACAATAAGATGTCTGAGTTCTACAGATGACTCTGACTTTCTCCCCTAGAGCTGAGAAAGTGTCATAAACTCAGTTGGCCCTTCCTTCCACCTTTCTAGACACTGCAGGTAACCAAGTAATCCCCACACTAAGCTGCTAAGAACTGAACCCCTAAGAACTGTGGAGCCAAGGCCCACATCCCCTCAGAAAGAGAACCACAGGACAACTTGGATGAACCCAGACTCATTTGCTTTTCTGGATCCCTTCCTTCACAGACATAATATTCAAAACTATATTTTACAACTGTATTAGCATAAACATGAGTATTAATATTATAATTAAAACATTTTCTCAGAGCTAACATTTTGCTTTATTTTCTTCTGATTATGAAAGATTTCAGGATATTTTCAAGGGGCACAGGCACTTGTCTGGTGGGTGAGTCAGCCATGCTCGTGCCAACAGAGCAGAGAGTCATCAGTTCCAGTTATTCTCTAAAGTATCAGCCACTTGCTCTCTTCTCAAGATCACCTTAAGAAAACACTCTGGAGGGGTTTCTGGAACAGCCTCCTAAAACTCCAGATGAAAGTGAATCTAGCTGTTTTCTGTGTTTGATGATAAATCAGCTAGTTGATGTTTACGGGGGTGACTGGAACTCAAGTGCGAAAAGGAGAGGAGAAAAGGAAAACTGGCAGAGAGTGCAAGGGTTCTCCAGAACCCAGAGGCGCAGAACAACATGCTTAGAAAAAGAGCAGGAAAGAAGAATGGGAATTGGTCCTCTAACAGGTTGGAACATTTCCAGGTCCTAAGTGTTTTCACAGATTTGTGAGGGGTTTATTGGAGTACCTCACAGAGCCGATGCTGATACCCATCTTCACAAGGAAGAGTCTCCTGTCAAATAGCACACCTCACTACCTCCTCACCTCACCTCTGTGAAGTACCTCCCTTCCTAAAAAGGCTCTTATTTCTAAATAGCCTACTTCATACCTAGGACAGCTAAATTGAGATAATCAAAGTTGAGTTACAAGGTACTTGAGGTAAGGCCAAGGAAAGGCTCCAAGTCTTTTAACAAATGACTGTGTTGTCATATCTGGCTACTCAAAGTGAGGCAGCATCATCCTCCCCACGTGTCTTGTTAGAAACACTTAATCTGGGTTCCACTCCACACCTATGGACTCAGAATCTGCATGTAAAGAAGGTCCTCTGGTGAAAAGAATGGCTACAAAAGTTGGAGGAGCACTGCCACAACAAAGTCATGGGAATCAATGTTCCCAGAGGGCCAGGGAATGACTGACCATTGGTAAGCTCCACCCTGAGGAAGAGGCAGCCATCAGCCACATTGTAACTCAGTCACAGCTCTGATTCACAGCAGGCCATCAGCGTGGGATGAATTTTGGAGTAGCACTAACTGATTAACACAATCCAACACATCTCAGTCCTTAGGGATTATAGTAAAATTGAGAGAGAGAATACACACATAGTACCAACTGAAAGCCTGAATTTCATTTTCATTCTTTTGCTGAGGACAAAATTCATGAGGCTTTCTCTTCATATTATTTTTATATTCTCTTGTGTATTAAATTTCAGGGAGCAACAAAAATGGGGCATAAGGAATAGACATTACCATTCTTGCCTGCACTTAGTTCTAAACATGACTGAAAAAATAAAGTATGCAAGTCTAAACCCCTTCCAAGAAAAATGTTAGAAGCTGAGTTTTGTGGTGTTGGCAGTTAAGACCTTATCACCATTTCAATGATCTCTAAGTCAACTGATACTAATAAAAACAGGTCCTATTTATTAAGCACTTTGTTTATATCAGACTCTACACCAGACACTTTTTGAGACAGTCTCATTTAATCCTTACAACAACTCTATAAGGCCAAGATTATTACTCTCATTTTGCAATGGTGAAAACTGAAATTCAGTTAATTAACTTGGAAAGCCGAATATATACAATAGCAATGCAAGTTTACACAAGTCCAAACGCATGCCCTTGTTAACATAAGAAACTACCATCCCAATAACAATGTTACTCAAGATCAATCAGATAGCTTGAGCAGAAGGTGTTTTTATTTAATCGTTCATCACATTAATATGTATTTATTTATCAATAGCTTAATCTGTACCAGCCATTGAAGTAGACATTGCAGATCTAGCTATGAACCAGACTGATAGAGGTATTGTAAATCCTTACAGTCCAGCCAGGTGCATTAATAGTTTCTTAAAAGATGCCCAGCTGAGCCAGGCACAGTGGCACATGCCTGTAATCCCAGCGGCTTCGGGGTGGAGGCAGGAGGATCACAAATTCGAGACCACGGACAGTCTGCGTAACTTAGCGAGACCCTGTCTCAAAAAAGTAAAAAAAATGGGCTGAGGATGCAGCTCAGTGGTCCAGCACTTGCAAAGCATGCAAGTACGAGGCCCTGGGTTCAACCCCCAGTATCGCAAAAAAAAAAAAAAAAAAAAGATGCTCAGCTGAGTTGATGAGGTCAAAAATAGCTCTTTCTGAATCTAATGAATTGACAAGGTGAAAAATATCTCTCATAAATCATTCTCAAGCTAATAATTCATTTCATGGAAGAGTTGACATATAGTGATAGAATCAATAGCATCATATTTCATCAGATTGCTGTGAAGATTAACAGGAAGATGAGAAAGAGAAAGTATTTAGAAGGTCCAGATATAGAGAAAATACTGACAAGGAAGGCAGGGTTAAGGTATGTTGAAAGAAGTGTGCTTAGTTTGGGTCCTTGTAGGAACTGAGATTATTAGAAAGGTGTACTATAAAAGACAATTTCACAAAATGAATCCCAACTCTAAGCTTTCAACAGTTTTCTCATAATAAACATCTTTATGAATCAGAAGCCACAAATATTTATAGTTACTTAGGACATGTTGGCTATGTAGAACACTAATAAGAGAGACAAATGTTGCTCTAGAAGTCATCACTCACCCTTTGTGTACTGCAATATCCTTTCCACCAAGACAGGGTATTTTGTGATGCGCTGAGTGACAAGCAGAATGCATTCTGGAATTCCTCGGCGTCGAGCTAAAAGATTACTATTTCGGAGCTTAAAAAATATATAGATATATACATTTATATATATATATATATAAATTCTACTTATATTTAATATTTTTGTTAATTTAATAATCAAAAAAACTTATAATTCTATTCAGACTTAGTATAATATTTTTCATCATTAAAACATATAGCATTGTCATTATATTTTATACTTTGTCATTAATTTCAATGCCTCAATACTCCAAGATTTCAAGAAATTTCTAATTCTAATATTGATGTATTTCTAATTAACTCCAAAAGTAAAAAAACTGTCAGGATTCATGAACAACAAAAGATTTTGAAAAATAATCGAAATCAAAGTTAATTTTGAACATGGGTTTGCAGTTTACTATTTGTCTTTCCAACGTGTCTTCCTCCATATTTTTTATTATGCATTATATCACCTAAAGTTCCTTCTAATCACAGCAAGCTTTTTCTAAGCACTTCAAAATGTTCCTTAAGTTTTCAAGTCCTAAACACACTTGTGCATTAAAAGAAAAGAGAGGAGAATCTGATAGTATTATTAAAATTACAGATAAAAATTTAGAATCCAAGAAGTTTTATAAGACAAATTTCTTTCACAAATAATCTGGAAAGGCAGGGAGAACATTCAAGCTAAAAGAAAAGATATAACCACCATACACAATATGTGGACCTTGGTCAGATCCTGGTTTAAGCAATGTAATTTCAAGAGATAAATAATGAAATTTGAAGGTATCAAAGGAATTATTGTGAATTTATTTAAATGTGATAATTTCATCATGACATTTTAAAAGACATTGTTTAGAGATAAATATGACAGATGAAATTATGTCATATCATGGATCTACTTCAATCTAATTTAATCTGAAGCAAATCCATGGGGGGGTGGATTCTGTGTTTGTTTTTACTTGGTTCTTCTGATATATAATGGGTCAGAGTATGAAACAGCTTCCCAGAACAATGCAAATATTCTCAGAAGTTTGGAGAACCTCACAAACACAAGACACCAAAGGAAATGATTCAGGAGGGATATTTTAGTAATAGAAAGAGAGACTTCATATCTTTGCCATGAACCAATTACTTCCTTCTCTTTTCCTTGAAAACCAGAACCTAGATATGAAACTTGCCTAAATCATACAAGACACAAGCATGAACTATTTCCACAGGGTGGTTTACCACTTTATAGTAAGATTTTAAAATACTTGCCTTGATAAAATTCTGAAACTTCTTATTCTGCTGGAGTTCTTTGAAGAGGCTAACAGCTTCTTTGTGATGGCTACAGAATTCTCCATAAATTTTCTTCATTTTACTTGCATTTTCTTCTGAAAACTGTGAAGAATAACATTTCAATAATGGCTTATAAATTTAGAATACTCAACAAAAAAGAACATGCAATTTTCATATATTTCAAAATATTCTGTGCAAGTAAGGCACAAGTACCATGGAATTTCTGAACACAATCACTTCTTTTCCCTAGGTACTTCCTAAATTAAAATGGTTAAGTGATATGGGTCAACCTAGTGGGAGTATATCATACTGAATTAATACAATCATCAAATAGCCAAATGAAAAACATCTGATGTTTTCTCTCTTTTTTTTTTAGTTTTTTGTGGAACTTTATTATTTTACTTTGTAATTGAAATATTTCCACAGATTGAATGTTTACCCATCATAAGTGGATTAAAAGGTGGGCTATCAGCCAAAATGAAAAGAGAGCAATGAATAACTGACTGCAAATTTATTAACTGATGAAAAGGAGGAACAATATAGTCTGGGCATTTTAATAAGCCTGACCCACAAAAACTCTCTGAAGAAAAATCTTCATAGGAATCAATGTCAGTCATAGGGTGCTGTTGAGAGAATTAACTGAATGATTTGAATTCAAATTTTTAAACTACAATAGTTCTATATGCCCATGCCCACAATGAAGATCATTGCAACAGAAATCAGAACACATCCATCTCTCCTTGAAAAGTACTTAAAATTTATATCACCATCTCTGATCTTTCTATCTTTGCTTGCAGTTTTATCTATGTTGTGGTCATTATGTCTCAAAAGACAATCTTTAAACCACTTATAATTGCTAAAAACAAATCTAACAAAACACATGGAGGGCTTATATGCTGAAAACTATACAAAGCTGATGAAAGAAATCAAAGATCTAAATTAATGAGGAACTATACCATGTTTATGGATTAGAAAACTTAAAATAGTAAAGGTATCAGTTCTCTCCAAATTGATGTTGTTGTTGTTAGGTGCCATTGAGTCGAGTCTGACTCATAGTGACCCTCATAGGGTTTTCAATGGCTGACTGTTTCGGGATTGCCTTGGGAGTGGGTTGCCACGTCCTTCTTCCATTTTGCGGTGCTGGGAATCGAACTCGGGACCTCAGAGACTGCAGAGCAGTGCTCTACCAACTGAGCTAAATCCCAGCCCTCCAAATTGATATATAGGTTTAATTTCAAGATAGCTTTTTATATACACATGTTGTTGTTGTTGTTGTTGTTGTTGTTAGGTGCCGTTGAGTCCGTATCCGACTCATAGCGACCCTCATAGGGTTTTCAATGGCTGACTGTTTCGGGATTGCCTTGGGAGTGGGTTGCCACGTCCTTCTTCCATTTTGCGGTGCTGGGAATCGAACTCGGGACCTCAGAGACTGCAGCGCAGTGCTCTACCCACTGAGCTAAATCCCAGCCCTATATACACATAGGTGTATGTTTTTTATTAACATAGATGATACTATCCTAGAGTTATATGAAATGGCATAGGAAATAAACAATTTTTAATGTAATATAGTAGAGGCACTTAGGCTTCCATTTTTGTTTATATAATATAGTTATTAAGACTGTATGGAAAGACAGATACATAGATCAGTAGAACAGAACAGAAACTGAGGATGCTCAATCAATTTTTGACAAAGGTGCAAAAGCAATTCAATGGAGCTGTGACTTGGGAGTCAAAGGCAGAAGGCTCTCAGGTTTTGGTCAGAGGCAGCCTGTGTAATGTAAAAACTAAAAAAGAGGCGGTGGGTGCAGCTCAGTGGCAGAGTGCTTGCCTAACATGTTTGGGGCTATGGGTTCAACACTTCCCCCAATATGAAAGAGAGAAAAGAGGGCAAGGCAAGGCAAGGCAAAGCAAAGCAAAGCTGGCCGGCCTTTTCAAACAACAAATGATGCTGGAGCAACTGGGCATCCATAGACCAAAAGCAGGAAAGAAAAGAAACTTCAACCTAAGTATTATAATCTTTTCTTTTATGAAAAATGAACGTGGACAGGAAGACAGACTTACATGTAAAACATAAACCTATAAACTTTTAGAAAAGAACATTGGAGAAAATCTTTAAGATGTAGGGCTATACAGAGTTCTTAGATGTAAAACAAAAGATACAATCCTTTCCTTAAAAGGAAAAAAACTGATAAATTGGACTTCATCAAAATTGGAGAATGAGAAGGCAAATTACAGATCTGGAGAAATACTTGCAAATCATATATTCAACAAACCCTAATATCTAGAATATATAACAAGACCTCAATATTCAACTATAAGGTAAAAGAAACCAATCCAACTAGAAAATAAGCAAAAGACATGAATAGACGTTCCACAAAAAGGATGTACAGATAGCAAAAAAGCATATGAAAAGATATTTAATATCATTAGCCTCTGAGAAATGTAATTTAAATCATAATACAGTATTAAACACCTCTCAGGGTAGCTAAAATAAAACATAGTAACAACACCAAAAGCTGGTAAGGATGCAGAGAAAGTAGATTTCTTGTACACTCCTGACAGGAATGTAAAACTGTACAATCATTTTGAAAAAACAGTTGGCAGTTTTTTCCTTTTTTAAAAAATAAATAAATAAATAAACATGCAACTACTAGATAAGCCAGAAATTATATTCCTAGGCACTTATTCCCACACAACAAAAACTTAGGTTTGCATAAAAATCTGTACACAAATGTGTATAGCAGCTTTATTTGTCCTCATAGAAAACAAGAAACAAGATCTCCTTTACAGGTGAATAAACAAACAAGCTACAGTACACATAGACCATATAATATAAATCATCAATAAAAGGGAATGAACTACCAATATACACAACCACCTAGATGATTCTAGAGAGGTATGCCAAGTGAAAAATGCCAATTCCAAAAAGATTATAAACTATGTTATTCCAATTATATAGTATCATTGAAATAACAAAATTATGGAAATAGAGGACAGCTAGTGATTTGCCAGGAGTTAGAGAGGAGATGGGGACAGGAAGGAAGTAGGTATAACTACAAAGGCCAGATGAAGAATCTTTGTGATAGGAACATTCTCTCCTAGACTGTGTTAATTTTAGTATCCTGACTGTGATATTGTATTATAGTTTTGCAAGATGTATCCATTGGGGGAAAAATAATTCAAAAAATTAAAAAATTTTAAAGGCCTAATCCCAGATCCTACCTCAAGCCTATAGAAACAAAACCACTGAGCGATGGAGCACAGATTCCTCATTTTTAACAATCTTCAGGTGATCCTTATGAACCTGAAGTTGGAAAACTATTGTTTTAGACCATGTCCATAACTTCTCACCAACACTGAGTGTTCTCATCAAATTACATCCTATTGCACCCTAGCCTCCCAAGGTCATATGGAGTCTCTATGGTTAGATTCTGCAACCATACACAATTAAAAACTCTTCTCTTCCTTTGTTCCCACAAAACACCATTCCCAAGTCCATTGTCTGAGGATGGTGCTAAGTTTATTCCTCAGTAAACATCTTTATTTATGATATATTAGGTGGTCCCCCTTGCCACATCAATTGTACATGGACAATAAGGAATACAAGAGCAGATTTTAGTCCTTTTCTCTGAATACTACAGGTCCTTTCTCCAAGAGACAACCAGGCTCATGTGACAGACAACTTCCCAAATCTTGTTCACAATTTAGGTCCCCACTTTATCCACAGAAATTAAATATAGAACTGACAGATGTACAACTTTAAATACAAAAGGAATTTTTTAATAAAGTCTCAATGATTAGAACTAAAACAGTAAAATTATGATTATTTGTATGAAGGAAAGAGAAATTTGAACAATTTCAAATGACAAAGTTCAAGTCTTGCATTTCATTTTTTAAATGTACTTAGTTTCAAATTCATTGAACCCATTTGGACATTTTTATTTCAACTTCTTGCAAAGTGTTTTAAAGGTTGTCAATGTAGCCCAGTGGTACATGCCTAGCATGCACAAGGCCCTGCAGTGCAAAAATTAAAAAACAAAATAAATAAATAAATAGAATTTTACAGTCACTTAACTTGGCCTTGCTACATAGCAGCACATGTTTCAGGTGAATTATGAGGACCTAACAGGTCTAGGGCTTTGAACTGCAAACCCGATACCTCTTTGATCAAAAAAGTGTGATCATTAATGTGGACTTTTACATTGTTAGTCCTGTAGGAGTAGCTATTGGGCAACAAATCTTAAATTTTATTTCTATGCATTTAAGATATTTCTATTTAAGCTTATTACATCAGTGAACTTGACTTCCCTATTTGTAGCATTTGTTGTTGTTAGGTATGCTGATGACACAATTTTCTTTGCTAAAAGTGAAGAAGATTTGAAACATTTACTGATAAGGATCAAAGAATGCAGCCTTTAGTATATACTGCACCTCAACACCAAGAAAACTAAAATCCTTGCAACTGGGTCAGTAAACAACTTCATGTTAAATGGAGACAGTTTGAAGTTGCCCAAGGTTTTGTGTTACTTGGTTCTATAATCAACACCCATGGAAGCAGCAGTCAAAAAATCAAAAGACACATTGCATTGGGAAAAGCTGTTGCAAAAGACCTCTTTAAAGTGTTAAAAAGTAAAGATGCCACATTGAAGATGAAGGTGTGCCTGATTCATGCCATGGCATTTTCAGTGACATCACATGCTTGTGAAAGCTGGGCAGTTACGAAGGAAGATAGGACAAGAATTAATGCATCTGACCATGATGCTAGAGACAAATACTGAATATACCATGGACTGCCAAAAGAACCAACAGATCTGTCCTAGAAGAAGTGCAACCAGAGTGCTCCTCAGAAGCAAGGATGGTTGACTGCCTCTTACTATTTTAGACATGCTGTTAGTAGGGACCAATCCCTGGAGAAGGACATCATGTTTGGGAGAGTGGTGGGTCAACAAAAAAGAGGCAGACTCTCAACTAGATGGACTGACACAGTGACTGCAACAATGGGCTTAGACATGAGAAAGATCATGTCCATGGCACAGTGTCAGGTAGTGTTTCATTCTGTGGTACATAGGGTCACTGAGAATTGGACCTAACTCAGTGGCTCCTAACAACAACAAACAGACCAACAACTTAATTCCATAGCTGCATGTAACAGGGTAGAATAACAAAAAATTAATATTTTTGGAGAAGATGGAACTTTGGCATCTATCTAGGAAAGACCATGCTAAAGCAGTATGGGTGGCTCTCCAGGTCTTTCCACACATACTGGAGGCAACTGTAAAACATGGCATTCATGTAAAGTCCTGGTGGGTTTGTTTGTCTGTTTTCCAAAGTGACTCTTATTCAATAAATACTCAAAGTACCAAGTACTGCTCTATGTGCTTAAACATGACAGTCACCAAATAGAAAAGAATCCTTGTCTTACTGGGACTTACAGTCTCATGATGGTAACCGCTTCCCCTGAATGTCAGTATGGATGTTCCAAGATATCACATCTTAGCTCATCTTGATCAAAAATCAGATTTTAATTGAATTCTCAGTTATGCCACTTTTGAGATGTGTGATGACTAAAGAAAGACATAGTCTTCTCCCTGCCCCAGTTATTACGACTATATAATGAGAAAAATAACATCTATCTCACAATGTTATAAGAGCTAAATGAGAAAATACACCCCAAAGTACCCTAAATCGTGCCTGCCATATGGGAATCATTGAGTACGTGTTCTCTCACTCTCTCAGCATGTTTTAATGAGAACCCCTTCAGAGAGATCTGGAAAACAATGCCCATTGTCAAAAGCAGCACTTGTGGTGATTACATTAGGAGAGGACACAGCCCATTCTCATTGATGCCTCAAACATCCCAAGCACTTGAAGGGAGGTTTGCTTGTCTTGTCTCCAGGCATGAACTCTAGAGTGCTGACAAGATTTCCTTCCCTCTTCCTAAGATGAGCCAACATTTGTCTGGGAGACATCCATAAGAGTATCACAGGTCCACTAGGGGAGCTGTGTTACCAGAGAACCCATCACATCAAAAATCTAAAAATCACATCTAAGGAGCATGTCCATTAGTGGATTCATTTATGACTGTGGCTCCTGGTGGAGGCAGCAGCTGGGCCAGGGATGATCCACCCAGTTTCTGTGACACATCATTTGTTGTTAGAAGCTCTGACGCTCATCCTACAAGCCAACATCAACCAACATCAAATAAAAGAAAACTGATCAAACCCATCTGGCAATAATTATAATGAAATCAATTCCATTTCCTCACAGGTTTTTGACACTGAAAAGAGACAGCAAAGCTTTCACTTTTAGAGACCAAGATCTTTAAATCCTTCTTACCTGTTGTACCAGAATATCTCCAATTCGGTTGATCACGAAATTTCTGTCATTGCCAGCACAGGATTCTTGCCTGCGCTCCTTCATACTGAAGAAGAAGTGTCTATGGATTTCCAGCAGCTCATCTAAACAGGGGAAAATCTTGTCTACAGTGCTGTGGTCAAGCTGCAGCTCCTCCTTCATGCCTTTCCTGAAGATCTCAGACATGATGAACAGAGTCTGGATGTGATGCATTTCTGTCTGCATCAGCTCTGAAATGTGTAAGTAGACACATTTGAAACCTAAATGAGCTTTAAAACACAAGTGTTCCTGTTGGCCTAAATTAGCAGCTCAACATTCTCCTTACACAAATAAGAGAGAATGTTTAGGAATAATAATATTTCTTGCAATATAAAAGTCAATATTGATTAAACATTTTATTTAAGCTCAAAATATTAAATTATTTTCTTTTTCCAGATATAAAGAAGAAATAAAAATGTAAGTCAAGTCCAATATATATGAATCAAATGTATCTGAAACTTTTATTACTAGTTAGTATCTTCAGGTTCTTCTGCTAGGAACT
This sequence comes from Pedetes capensis, assembly GCA_007922755.1. Lineage (NCBI taxonomy): Eukaryota > Metazoa > Chordata > Mammalia > Rodentia > Pedetidae > Pedetes > Pedetes capensis. The sequence continues at coordinate 34,567 of VMDO01006468.1, forward strand.
AGGTCCTATTTATACTTGAATCCTCTATAAATTATAACTTAGTTGGGTGGGGTTTTTTCTCTTTCTTTGTTTTTTGCATTGAGTAGAAGCACAATTAATTTGATGAATTAACTTGAAGTAAATACGATGAAGTGCCTCAATGCAGGCAAGAGTAGGTTCCTTCTCTTATAAAATCAGTCTCCAAAATTCCAATTTTCCAGAGGAAAATGATGTATCACAATCACAGGACATCAAAGAAAGTAAAAAAGATGACCGACAAGATAGGAGAAAATATTTGTATGTCATATGTATGATAAGGAACGTGTATCCTGAATACATTTTTTAAAAACTCTTAGGACTCAAAAATTAAAACATCAAAAATCAGCAAAGAATTTTAATAGATGATTCTCTAAAAAGGCCTATGAATGACCTATAAGCACATGAAAAGATCCTCAGCAGGGCTGAGGGGTTGCTCAGTGGTGGAATGCTAGCCTAGCATGTGCAAGGGCCTGGTTTGATCCCCAGCACCACTGGGGGAAAAAGAGATACCACTTCACACACATTGGGATAATTACAATAAGAAAAGATGCACAATAAACAAGCAGTGGTGAAGATGTAGAAAAACTGGAATACTCATGCACTGCTAGTGAGAATGCAAAATGGTGCAGCTGCCTTAAAATATAGTCTTCCATTCCTCAAAAGATTAAAAATAAAGTTACTATATGACCCCTAAGATGGAAACCACCCAAAATGTCCATCAAGTGATGATTAGATAAACAAAAAGAAAAATTAGCCATAGAAAGGAATGGAGTATTGATATATATTACAACTTGGATGAACATTGAAAACATTATGCTATGTGACAGGAGCCCGTTGCAAAAGACTACATATTATATCATTTATGTGAAATGTCCAAAATAGGCAAATCCTTAGGGCAAAAGTAGATTAGTGGTTGCCACAGGATAGTAGAAGCTGTAAACAGGGAGTAACTACTAACAGGTAGGTATAAGACTGGTTTTAGAAGAGACACAAATGTTTTGGAATTAGCTAAAGCTTAATGGTTGCCTAACTTTATGAAGACAACATTTTGTACCTGTAAAAGAGTGAATTCTATGGTATGTGAATCATATCTCAATTTTTAAATGTATTGTGAGAGAAAATAGTAACTCACAACATGTGGGAGTACAGGAAGTACAAGTTGTATGTAACAGAAGTATTTCCAAATTTGCTGAAAACCCTATGTGGGTTGCTATGAATCAGACTCAACTCGACAGCACCTAACAACAACAAAAACTGTATGTTTTGAGAAAGAATCTAAAGCATCAGCCATGGAGAGTAAAAAAACCTCTAAAGACAGCTTTCTGTTTCATCATATCAGCTGAAGTTTAGCTCAGTTGGTAGAGTGCTGCTCTGTACTCTCTGAGGCCCTGGGTTCGATCCCCATCACTGTAAAAAATTGGAGAAGGATGTGGCAGCCCACTACCAAAACAATCTGGAAAACAATCAACCATCGAAAACTCTAGGAAGATTACTATGAATTGGACCTGACTTGATGGCACCTAACAACATTTCATCATAAACAAAATCTCTTTCATTGAGGCCCCCTAACTTCAAATAATTAACATTTCCTTTCATGTTTTAGTGCCCATCCTAAGTACTTGCCCATATCATTTAATTCTTTAATCCAATTACCTATTATGACCCGGAAGTGGAATAATTTTCTTTCTGACTTATTTATTTATTTATTTATTTATTTATTTATTTATTTATTTATTTTGGTGGTGCTAGAGATGGAACTCAGGTAGGCTAATGCTCCACCACTGAACTTTATACCTCAGGTCTTGTATTTTTTATTGAGATGTGTTTCTGTCCAGCCCAGGCTGGCCTTGAACTGTCAATCCTCCAGCCTTGGCCTCCCAAGAAAAGAAAAACAATGAGGAAAAGAGGGAGAAGGATTTTGCCTGAAACACAAGACTGCGGTACCACAGGCCACACTGTGTGTGATAATTCATCTGTAATGGGTGAGAGTATTTGTAATAATATATGAAATTGTGAGGTAACTGAAGAAAAATGACAGTGTAATGTAAAGGCTTGGAAAATACTAAAAGGAATAGCACCTTCCTTTCATTTTCCAATACCTGTCCCTCCCGACACCCCAGGCAGGTTGTGAGGCACACTGCCTGCTCACCTGACCACCACCTCTAGGTGCACAGGTGGCCTCCTCAGTACAGGACTTACAAACACAGGGTGAGGGGCAATTAAAGTACTGTAGAGTTTCTGCTTGCTTGAAACTACTTTTTTTCTTTTCTCTTTTTTTTTCAGTACTAGGGGATTGAACTCAGGGTCTGATGCATGCTAAACAAGTCTTCCAGTACTGAGCTACACCCTTGTTGTTGTTGTATGCCATCGAGTCAGTATCCGACTCATAGTGACCCTCATAGGGTTTTCAATGGCTGACTGTTTGGGGATTGCCTTGGGAGTGGATTGCCAGGTCCTTCTGCCATTTTTGCGGTGCTAGGAATTGAACTCGGGGCCTCAGAGACTGCAGCGCAGCACTCTACCAACTGAGCTAAATCCCAGCCCAAGCTACACACTTAGCTCCTTTTTTATTTTCTACTTTGAGATAGGGCCTTGCTAAATTGCTCAGGTTGCCTGTGTCCTCAAACTTGCAATCCTCCTGCCTCATCCTCCCAAGTAACTGGGATTACAGGTGTATTTTACAGTGCCCAGCTTGAAACTAGTTTTAAACGTCTACTTTGTACCTAAATGTTTTTAAATTCATATTTCCATAATTAGTCTATAATTTAGCTCCCCACAACACTTCAGATTGCCTTCACTCCCAGAGGAATGAAATAGTGAAACTGCAAAACAGTTGAATTCCATACTCAGGACTGTAGCACCCAGTTGAACATTATCCTACCCCAAATGCTAGCTCTTGCACACAGTCTATGTGGATAGCACCCCCGTGCATGCAGTTAAACCTCAGCGCCATTTGCGGGAGTCCTGTCTACCCTACAGAAATTATATGAAAGTTCACTCTGATTCTAACACAAAAGAGGCAAAAATGTACAGACCAAGCCTAAGCAAACTTGGAAAAGATATGGGAAATCAAATTTGCTTTACACCAGATACATGCAATGCTGCATTTAAGTGTCAGGATGAGATTTTAAGCCTGAATGTCATTATCCCCATTCTACAGAAGGAGAAACTGAGGTTCAGATGAGTTACATGATTTGTCGGTGATCAGGCAACTACAAAATGGCAGAATGAGGATTTAACCCAGGCCTGTATGATTTCAAGTTCCATGATCTTTACTGTATACCACATGGCTTCAGCCTCAAGGACATATTTGAAATGCTTACCAAAAATGACATCCTGTCTTTTGATGACATCCTTCTCCTGCCTACTGCAAAATGAGGGATCTACCACGAGACTCCAAGATTCTGCTTCAAACTCCTGGGCATCACTGCTGAGGTCACTCCACAGAGGAGAATCCACGACATCTAATATGTGGTTAGAAAAGAAAAGCTAGAAGTGCAGTAACACCCACGGCACAAACAGATGTGTTAAGTACTATGTTCACAGCTTCAGCACACTAAAAAACTGCTACAAACACAGAAACAACTCAGACAAAACATCACAATGCAGAGCTGAAACATCTGAAATGGTCCAAATCAAGATAGCTCTCTAAGAAAGAATCAGATATTAAAATGATGATTGTATATATGGAGGAAAAAAAAGAAAATTGAAGGTCCATTTGTTTAGGCTCACTCTATTTCAGTTTTATTTTTGGCAATCTTCAGAGTCCATAATGTAATTGTGGAATCTCCAGCCCACTTTTGCCTCGGGTTGTTTTGCATGGTTTACTCAAATCTGACTTTTGAACTTGTCTACTTGGCTTATTCTTGACTTGGCAAGACCCAAAGCAGAGTGCAAAGATTTGAGTCATAAATGAGTACAGATTTTTTTTAACACACATTCACAAATACCCTTCAGGAAAACTAAACCCAGTCCGCCCTAAACAGCACCAATCAGAGAGATTCCAACTCTTGGCAATAAAGATGAGATGAGGATGGATTTGAAGAAACAGGTTACTGAGGCAGAGTCTATCTGTCTCTCTTGTTATTATTCTCTTTCCATTTGGTTTTCCTTCAGTTATGGATGTGACTTGGATATAAAAACCAATACCCCAGATTAACTTCTATCCTATAAAATATGCTTTAAAAGTGTTTTTATTCCCCTAAAAGCAGCAGGTAAAAGGTGGGAATGAGTATCTCAGGGATCTAGTCCACAGTCTTCACTAATTAAAGTATATATTTTAATGTAGGATCCTATTCCAATCCATCAATAGTTGTAAAACATTTTTTAATGATAAGCACATGATATATTTCATTCTCTGCATTGTGTTCATGACTTATTATTATGTTTTTGGGAATATGTCCATTTAAAAACAGCATCCTACTTCTTTGATCACTATCTGGTTGTTTCCTTCAGTACTAAATTTTCCTTCTTTTTAAAAGGAGAACCTATACCAAATAGACACCATGATCAGATTTTTTTAAAAACTAGAATATACCTCAGTATTACTTCCTTTAGAATGTATTCCCTTCAGCAAATGCTCACAGAAACCTAAGTAAATGCAAACAAATCTTCTCACCTTCCATCATGAAAGACTCTGTGGAGGGAGAAGAGCCCATGGACTGGAATAGCTCATCAGAGTGAGACCTGCATCTCCAGTTGTCAGTTTCAGACTCCAAGGATGTCACTGACCTCCTGAAGCTGAGAGGGAGGGAAGGGAGAAGAGTTAGCTCCAGCAGCCTCTCTTGCCCTGGAGGCAAAGCAGCACACTAAGCCTTACCTTTCCAAGGTGGTGCCTGGAACACTTCTGGACAATGGATGGACCTGCCCTGCAGTCTCCTTCCTTCCAGCTGGCAATCCAATAGGCATGGAGGATGAAGGGTGTAAGGAGAGTCCAGGCTGTGGGATGTCTCTAACTGAAGAATCTGGAATCAGAGTGAATACTTTGTGTGGTTCTCACAAAGGACAATAATTACAAGTAAAGAAAGTAACTTAAAGCCACAAGGGCGAACCCTCAAACTGCTATTTCTAATGTGTCATGTGCTCAGCCTGGAAACCAGTCTCCTCCCTGCCACCCCCTGACACTTGCTTCAAATGTCCCTTCCTTTTTACGTTCTCCAGACAGTCATGCTGCAGGCTGGCTTCCACATCTCCACTTGGAGACTATGGGTGTTTGAGATGACACAAGCAAACAAGGAAACTGAATGGGGAAACACTAGCTAGCCTCCCCATAAACCATTGCTTGTACTCCTCAGAGCCAGCCTTAAATAGATGCAAGGTGTCAATTAGCACTGTTACTCAAATGCATGTGATATGTGTAAACAAATGCATGCGCACACATGCACGCACACACAGAGAGCAGGTTAATGGGATGGAATGATGTTGGGTAGTCTATTCTTCATGGTGCAAAAAATCTTAGGCAAATGAAACTTGTAAGCCCAGCTGGCTTGTTCTCACTCACTCACTCACTTCTGACCTCCTGAAGCTGACCTTCAGTGCTTCTACAATATTCTGGCTAGTTCTAAATTGTTCTAGACATAGATGCATTTACATTTGATCTGAACTATGTATAGATGACTCTCAAAATATTTCAGTCCCATAATACTATAGCTATAGCATACACATCCTGGAGCAAAGGGTAGGGGGGAATACTTATATAGTTCCCAGGATATGACAAACGATTTTATACATGTATGATTTGGTCTCATGACTCCCACACAAAAAGGAGGAATATATGACATCTTATTTTATGCTAAGATTCTTTTCATCTACAGACATACCACCCTGGTGTCTGATCTCAGCAGATCTCGGAAGCTAAGCAAAGTTGGGCCTTGTTAGTCCTTGGATGGAAGACCACCTGGAAATACTGTGTGCTATAGGCTTGGGAGAATGACCCAGCAGCCCATCCTGAAACAATTAGCCATCAAAAACCCTATGAACAGCAGAGAAGCACTGACAAAAGAGTCAGGCATGGCACAGTGTCAGGTACTGTTTTGTTCTGTTGTATATAGGGTTGCTATGAGTTGGACCCAACCAGAGGGCATCTAACAAGAAGAAGAAGATTCTTTTCATTTTCACACTTAACGTTATGAGATTGAGAAGAACCTTACAACTGATGGCAAGAGATTTTTCAGGCCCAAGCAAAGCAGTAAGTGATGCAATAGCTACTATTGCCTGCACTAAGTTAACCTTGTACAATATCACACCCAATACTATGTTAGCATGACTTTGCATGCCTAATTGTCCCCTCATTGAAGTGGTTTTTAAAGTATCAGTCACTTTGTTATAGTATTAAAATGAAAAGTTATCATACACTTAAAATTTCTTCTACACATCATACAATGCAACTTTAGGTAGAGTTACAAAATCTCTCACAATAAAGCATTGGGTTTTTTAACTTAGGAGATAGTAAGTGTGACTGGCTCCTACATGAAATGCAAAAAACTATTAAAGATCATCAATTATTTTCAAAAGAAACTAAATTTTAGCAATGTTAATTCAAGGGAAAAAAAGAATCACCAAATTTAAAAATATGCAAACAAAACTCTAGTATGCTTTGTAAGTTCACTATCAGCCTGAAAGTGCTAATGAGATCACAGCCTCACACACAGCTAATCAAAGGATCAGGTCATCATGATAATGGACAACAGGGACTAGTAAAAATCTGTAGACTCTAACATCAAAGATTTTTTTGTACCAAATAGTGATTTTTAAGAAGAATGTGGTATGTATTTATATAAATATATGGTACTGCTCAGAGAACAAAATTATGTGCATTTAATATAATGTCTCTTTTCCCCAAAAGGTTATTAAATCAATACAGTACATTTCATTCAATATCATCTTAGGATTGAAGCAATTAGATAATTCTAGTTCCCTAGTAAACCTCTTTAATATAAAATATCATGCACTACAACAAGGCAAAACCTCTTAGGCTGGCATAGAAGTTTATATCCTTCTTGATCTCTCTGTATAACTAAAAATTATGCCAAGCATATGTTATAGAAGAAGAAATAATTGGGAAAATGAGAAAACAAAAGCAAGAGGTATTTTTATGATGGAAAAATGTATGGTATGTATTAAATTTTAAAAAATTCTTGTTACTTTACACATCACTTACTTCCGAGGATGGTCTGTGGTTTGTTCTTGTTATATTTCTCTTGGAATTTCTGGTAAAGAATATCAGAAACACATAAAATGAGATCAAAGTACCACAAGGCTACAAGAATGTGCACACAGTTACACAGAACAGGATTCTTAGGAATAACATTTTCATTATTTTACTTATTTCAAACAAAAAGGAATTCAAAGCAAAAGACATTTAATGCAGAGCCAAATGTGATGATCATGAAATGTGCAGGTAACAATGAAGATGAGCCTCACAAATACTCCGTCACTAAAAGTCTCAGGGAAAAACAAAAAGCAACCAGAGATTTTTAGCTCATTTGTCCAGACCATGGTAGGGAGGCAAAGAGTTCCTGTTGATGCAGGCTTTCTCCTCCTGGGTTCTTTCTACTCCTTGCTCTTTCTCCTGCCCACTGGAGACAACCACCTCGCACTCTGAAATCTCATCCTCTAAAATAGCCCTCAACTCTGCAGTCTGGCACAGTATGTGTTTTAGTTACCACCAAGCTGTGTGACCGCAGGTTTCCTGCTGAAGGAACATCGTGCTCACCCACATGTGTTTCTGACAGGAATGTGGAGTGGGGAAAAAAGGAACAGACTCACAGATGCCTTCATCTACACAAAGCCCGTCCCAACATCAGAGGACATTCCTCTAGTCCAGCAGTCTCCAAGTGGGGGCCCAGCAGCATCAGCAAACCCCAGGAACTTGTGAGAAATATACATTCTCAGACACCATGCAGGTTCACAGAGTCAGAAGTTCTGAAAGTGGGGTCCAGAAGTCTGGGTTTTAACAGGTTCTCCTGGTGATTCTGATATTGATGGATGTTTGAGAATTACTGTTCTATTTTTCACTTATAAATACTTACTGTTTGCATTGGTAAACCAAGCAGGTCTTGATAGATATCCTCACCTCCCCACCCGTATAACTCAAATGGCCAGACTTGGGTTTTCTCTTTATCACTTAAAATACATTGCTTAGTAAGTAACCATATACTTTGGGCACATGTTAGGTCATTACTATAATGATCACGCTAAAAATAAATCTAGATAGCAGTAAGAAAGAGGTAAATCTTAAACAGATAATATGGAGCAAACAAGCTAGATACAGACCATATATTTCACTGATGACTGAGAGATTACCTTGGTACAGGGAGGCATGGCATCTTTACAACCCTTATGTGCGTTTGCATTACAGTCTGAAATAAAGGGAAAAGATAGAAAAGCATCTGTCTTATTTAGGTAAATGTGAGATGATTTGAACTGCATCCTGCTTTTACTAATGATTACCCCAACAAAGACACATAAATATTACAAGCATTTGGAAAAAGTAAGGAAAGACAAATATTTAAGTCACACATAGTTCCACCCTAGTACAAGCACGGGCTGGGATTTAGCTGAGTTGATAGAGCGCTGTGCTGCAGTCTCTGAGGTCCCGAGTTCAATTCCCAGCACCACAAAAATGGGAGAAGGACCTGGCAATCCACTCCCAAGACAATCCCGCAACAGTCAGCCATTGAAAACCCTATGAGGGTCGCTATGAGTCGGATACCGACTCGACAGCACCTAACAACAACAACAACAACAACAAGTATAAGCACATTGTTGCAAAACCCTGGCATTACACACATTAGACACTCTTTTCCTACTCTATGCATTATATTACAAGGGATTTCTGACATCTGGCTAGTAGCAATGTCTCACCACTCTGACACCAGGTAAAATACCTAGGACAATGGAAAGAAAAAATAAGCTAGTAACAATATGGAAAAAAATCCATATTTTCAAGTTTCAACAGGAATTCCTACTAACTTTTAGGGGGCTGGGGTTTAGCTCAGTTGGTAGAGTGCAATGCTGCACACTCTCTGAGGACTCAGGTTTGATCCTTGGTGCCACAAAAACAGGAGAAGAATGTGGCAATCCAATCCTAAAGCAATCTCAAAACAATCAGCCCCTGAAAACCCTATGAGGGTTGCTATGAGCTGGACCCAATTCAGCAGCACCTAACAACAACAACACTCTATTCTTTGGAAAAGAGTCACTAAGTCTACATAGTCAAGGGGAGCAGAAGAGGGAAAATTAAAATCATTTGGAAGAAGGACCTGGCAATGCACTCCCCAAAAAATCCACCATTGAAAACCCAAGGAATAGCAGAGAAACACCAAAAATAGTGCCCACATGGCACAGTATCAGATCGTGTGGCATGGCACAGTGTCAGGGAGTATTTCGTCTGTTGTAAAAGGGTCACTATGAGTCAGACCTGACTTAATGGCACCTAACAGCAACAACAACAACAAAACTTTGAGGTAGCCAAATTAAATGAGAACAATTAGCCATCTGTCTAGGTTTTACATCACAAAACAATGTGGCCTTCTCTCCCTAGAAGAGGTACAGGATCCCTTCCCCTTTCCCACCACAGGCACAGATACCATGCTGTCCTCAAGGGAAGTTGCCCCATATAGCAACTGATTTCTGCCAGGCTGCTGTCTTCTGTCACTGTCTTCCCATCTGCCTCCACACCACCTTTTCATCCGCCTGCCCCACACTCTGCATCTTAGCTGGAGGAGCCTATGGTATATGAGAAACTTCTTTAGAAGGAGTCCTTCCATGGGGCTAGATGACCCATCAAAGCCACACTGGATAAGAGCCTGTGATGCACTATGAGCTGAGCAGGATGGCATTTCAGCCAACGCACCAAGGCCAACGAACAGTGCCAAGGCTGCTCTGCACAGTGGCCATCCTGGCAAACACTGAAATCAAATGGCTCTCTCCTAGTTCCTGAGCAAGTGAATACAAGGAAAAAGAAAAAAAAGTAGAAAATACAGGATTCTACAGAACAAAGCTATATAAGAAACTCATAAGAAGAGCAAGCTACTAAAGACATCCAGAAATAGAGATGAAAATGTAGGTATTTGAACTGTGTTTTTGATGAAAGACAAAAGACAAGGCTTTGATAAGATAGGACAGAAAGGCTATGAATGTGAAAATAGGTCAACAAGATGAGAGGAAAATGGAGTTTTGTGAGACAAGAAGGGACTGCAAGGAAGGTAAAGGGCAAGAGCAGATTTTACACTAAATTGAAACAGATTGGTGTGCCAAAAAAAAAAAAATCAAAGCAGTTCTGTAAAATTAAACTTAAAAGATTTCCTACAGAATGTAAAAAAGAAGAAGAACATAATTATAAAAAAGAAGATGTCACACAAAGAAGACATATCAGAGATCACACTTATCCAAGGAAGGAGTCAGAAAAATTAGACTAGAGCAATAGTCAAAGCTACAAAACTATAAAGCTGAAAAAGTACCCCTAAGGGCAAATCAAAAGATCTCACTGATTCTCAAGAAAAATAATTAAATGACACCTATTCTGCAGGTACATTCTAACAATATCATTATGACAAAACAAATAAACAAAAAATCCCAAAGTTCTCAAACACAGGGCAGAAGAAGAGGGTTACTAACAAAGGAATCATGTCAAACAGGCCCCAGAAGCATCCACTATGAAGTAAGTGCTCAACTACATTGGACCAATGTTGATCAACCACTGAAGGGAAAGATTTTGGTCTAAGGTTTTATTTAGCCAGGTAAACTATTTTCTTGGGTGAAAGAAGCAAAGACATACCCTCAACTACATAAGTTTCAAAAGGCTGCTCAATACTATTCTACCCTAATGAGAGCAGAATCAAAATTAAGGGTTCAAGAATGGGTTTACTATAGTTTTAAAAGAAGAGCAAAAGCAAGTAAACCAAGCAAAAGAAACAAGCATGCCTAAATATTGTAAGTAGAGACACAAAGCTGAATGTAAATGTTGAGTGTTTTTGAAGTACAAAATAATTCTTTAAAGATTAAACATGCAAACTAAAAAAGAATACAGTAGTATAACAATTCAGTACATTAACAGAGGCAGGGGAAAGGGTAAACATAAGGAAAATAAAAAAGTATTAAATGATTAGCCTTACACAGCATTAAAGCTATCATTATTAGATATTAAGAGATCATATCTTGCTAAATCTTGGGAGAAGATAAAAGCAAACAACACGTGGTCTAAACAGCTGAACCAGACATCAAGGAAAATAGCAAGGAACTATAAAAGATAGTTGGAAGCAGTAAAATTAAATGTAAACAAGAAAAACCCTTTGTTATTAAATAAGATCTTTCTGTTACACTATAGATTACTTCTAGTTAAATTAAAGACACACATCTCAAATCAAAATCACAGAAATTGTTAAGGGAAATATACAGAAAAGGAAAGCAAGAAGAACATTAATTTTAGACAAAGTAACAATTCAATGCAAAAAAAAACCACTTTTAATGGCATTAAAAGGGTAATTTAATGCTGTTTAGAGTTAAATCTGCAATGAAGTTGTGATTTATGAACTTCTGTGTACCAGATAATATAATATCCAAATAAAGAGGTAGAACCTACTTATAAACAAGGAGAATTTTAAAGAGAGATAATTTTTGTTGAAAATTAGCAACTTGGGCTTTAAAAGTGACACCAAGATTTTGAGTACTCAGACTATGTGTTGTTTCATG
>VMDO01006468.1:46378-68176 GCA_007922755.1 Pedetes capensis
AAAAAAAAAAAAAAAAAAAAAAAAAAAAAAAAAAAAAAGGTAATAAGTAAAGTTTAAATCACCAACACTCCTCCTCCTACCCACAAAAAAAATTCCTGGAAATCTTCAAACTAATCCTTCAAAGAAACAAACATAAAAAGGGTAGGTCAAAAAGAATACTAAGTCTACACTTTGAAACACATTGTGATTCCAGAATTTAATCTAAGGGAATAATCAACAATGTGGACAGAGATATGTACAAAGGAATGATCATCTATGTTGTGAAAAAATTAGAAAAAGTAAACATACAATAAGAAGTAAATAATTTGACATTACCATCAAATAAAACATTAACATTAAAAGCTGACATAATATTTTTATGGTTAGGAGACTCCTTTAAGGGTAAAATTTTAGATAATTTTAAGTTTCTCCTTAAGGCTTATATCATCTATGAATCCTAATCCGTTTTTTAAAGTAATGATTGTTTTAACAGCTAAGTATAGGTACTTTCAGCAATTTCCAACTTTTGCTACAACCTCCATCACAATCTACTTAATGAACTCAGATGAGCCAGCATCTTATTTATGACAACAGTTTACTGTAAAGTGAGCCCTGGCTCCCCAGGCCTTATCAGTCATTAACTAGGCACGAATGGCTAAGGGCCAGCAAAGAATCATTGTATAGTTATAATCTTTAAAGAACTTAGTCTATTTTAGTAATTAATACCCAGAAAGATTATACATAACCTACTGTCAAACAGAATAGGATAAACAGATCATAAAAGTGCTGGGGCAGGAGACCAGGTGCAGTGGTGTACACCCATAATCCCAGTGACTTGGGAGGTGGAGGCAGGAGGAACACAAGTTTGAGGCCAGAGGCAGCCTGTGCAATTTAGGAAGACCCTATCTCAATATAAAAAATAAAAAACAAGGGGGCTGGAAGTACATCTCAGTGGTAAGGCACTTGCAAAGTATGCACAAGCCCCTGGGTTCAGCCCCCTAGTATTGGAGTTGGGCAAGAATATCTGGATCTAGATATCTGGATCATCTAAACCTAAGGGAAGGGAGACTATCATGAGCAAAATGGCAGAGTCAAGAAAACACATGCTGTGAGAGACAGGGGCAACAGGACCAGCAAAGCTTCAGATTGTCCACCAATGCTGAAGAGGGAAGTGTATGGCCAGGTAGCAGGTCACATACAAAGGACTGGATCCCCATACAGAGCCCGGACTTAACTCATAAACAAAAGGGAAGTCCTTAAATTTGTATGGGCTGATGACAGTGTGATTTTATAAAGATTAAGGTGGTGAAAGTGATTGTCATAAATTGCAGATGACAATACATGGGAAGGGAAACTAGCACAACCCACACACTGCAGGCCAAGAGGTGATGATGCAAACCTGCCCAATGAAAGGGTGGCCCAATGACATTGAATCATTGCTGGTGGGGAGAAAAGGGAAGTAGAATCTCTATGGCCAAGGTTCAGCCTGCAGTGCCATTAACCTAAGCAGGGGGCCTTTTGCACGTGGATTTGAGATTGCCTTTAGAGATGCTGGGTCTGAGAGACAATGAGGTCTCTGGGTGACAATGGCCACACAAAGGATCATACTATGAACCAGTGTGCCTGTGATGGCCCTGGTTTATACCTATCATTCTACCATCATTCTCAAAAGTGGCCATAAACTACACAGTGCTCAGCCTCTGGTCAACCGGGAATGTGGAAGTAAAAGGTGGGAATTAGGACATTAATCTGAGAGAAACCAGTCCTACATAATGTATTTTAGAATGTAAAATGGGATGGCTACACTTAGAAACTACAGAGGGAAAATGAATCAGTGCCCAAGAACTGAGTCTGGAAGGCCCCTAGAGTTAGGAAAGAGGAGATCACACAGGTGGTAAACAGAACAGTAGACTGTCATGGAAATGACTAGAACATTCACTAAAGGAGTTACTGACTGGGGAGAGAAAACACATCACATACTAGACTCGAGAACTTACTGGAACACTGGAATGACTCTTTTCCCAGGAGGGTTTTATCACAAGCTGAACACTGCAGAACCCCAGAGAATGTTCCTGGGATAAAGTGATGTCGATTCAGTTTTTCTTTGTCTTTGGCATCCTTGTTTTTCATCTTCAGAAACAGCAGCAGGAAAGCAGAGGGAAATGTGAAAATGGAAAGGCGGTGAGTTAACCTGTTGACAGAAGTCATCACCTCTTGGCCTGCAGAATGTGGGTTGTGCTAGTTTCCCTTCCCATGTATTGTCACACTGCTTCTTCTGTGGGAATATAAGGACTGTACACCGAGGAGCACAGTAACACTGAAATGTACTAGTACCAGGAAGGAGTCTTAATATTTCTAATGAGTGGGATTATAATCCATTAGAAAAGTACATAGAAAACCTAATGTAAGTGATTTTAAAGGGAAAGTAGAAACTATATCTATTGCTCAGAAACAAAGCTGTCTACGCTTTACAGAATATAGGCTCAAAATCTGAATTACCTTAGATTTATTCCGAGGGCTAGTCATCCTATTCATGAGGAAGCTGAAAGTTCGGCTCACTTTATATTTTTCAGACTCCAATTTGGCAGGGATGATGTATTTATCCCATTCTTCTTCCTGAATTCTACAAAAAAGCATCTGTTATGTCTTACAGCACTTCAAGAGGGAGCACAGAATGCCATATGCACACATATGTGTGTGCATATATACTTATGGATGTGTATGTGTATATATATACACACACAAACACACATAATGTTTAACTCATAGTTGCAGCTATAGCATCAACAACTATAGATTTTAAGTTTTAATGGTTGTTCTAAGGAAAAAAATACAAACTTATTATTAAAAATATATCATAAATATCATTAATTTGTTTACTAACTAAAAATATCATAAAGTCATTAAAAATACATCTTATAGATGCATGAATAGGTAACTAGACATGTAGCAAAGCAACTGCATCACAATGTTAACAAATACAGAACCTAGGTGGTAGAAATGGGTATTAAGCATATAGTTCTTTCAACTTTTCCATATTTCTGAAAAATTTTTTATACTGAAATATTTGGGAGATAAAAAAAGTCTTAGACTTACAATTTTACTCTGAAAACACTCATCTTCTTGTTTGTTATGCTAATAGAAATTTCTAAGGACATAGGGAAGCCAAATAATCAACAAGATGAAATTGGGTTTTATGTTTTGGGAACACAGGGATGATACTCAGTAGACATATTTCCTTTGTTGATAAAGCCTGAGAAACAGATGGTGTGGCTCTTGTTTCAATCTCTCCCACTCAGTTAGGATATTTGCAATCTGAGATTCCCTAGGTTGTAGAGGAGAGAAGGCTATGAATACTCCCCAAAATGAGAGGCAAGCTACATGTAATTGTACCCAATCCATAAACACACTAAACATTATTTGTTGTTATTGTTAGGTGCCGTTGAGTCAGTATCTGACTCATAGCGACCCTCATAGGGTTTTCAATGGCTGACTGTTTCGGGATTGCCTTGGGAGTGGATTGCCAGGCCCTTCTCCCATTTTTGTGGTGCTGGGAATTGAACTGGGGACCTCAGAGACTGCAGCGCAGTGCTCTACCAACTGAGATAAATCCTTTCCTCTAATCCATATAACCATTCTCTGGAAAGAAGCCAAGCTATTAAAAGTTAAATTTCACCCTAGAACTTCCTCTAATAACCTTATATTTCTAAAATTATTCCTGAGAAAAGAGAAAGGTTATGCTTTAAATCAAACTAAATATCACATCAAATCAGATAACACTTCTGTAGATTATTTCTATAACAAATATTTCCTAACTAGTCAGAAGCTAAGCAGGGTCAGGCCTGGTTAATACCTGGATGGGAGACCGCCTGGGAACACCAGAAGCTGTAGGCTTGGGAGAAGGACTTGGCAACCCCCTCCCAAAAATCAATCTGCCATTGAAAACCCTATGCACAGCAGAGAAGCACTGACAATAGTGTTTCCCCTGTTGTACAGAGGGTTGCTATGAGTCGGACACCAACTCCACGGCACCTAACAACAACAACAACAACAACAAGTCTCCTCTACCCCTTAAATTTCTCATCTTTAGCATTAGTGGATAAAATGTTTGTCTCTGGGAAATACTTAACAGCATTCATATTATTGATATAAATACACCAAAAGATATATGATAACATTTCAATAAAATGTTATTTTCAATGATAACTTTTTGGGACTTCAGTTTTTCTCATCTGATTAATGACGAGCTTATCTAAAATTATTTCTAGGACCCATTCTACGCTTTAATATATACCTACCTGGTACATAAAAAAAAACCCTTAAACTATTTAAGCACTACATTATGTATGTTAGAATTCAAACTCATGCATACATTTAGAGAAAAAGAATAATCAATGCCTTCAGAGCTGCCTCTCAGCTGTATAGATCTAAAGGCATAGTCAGGGCAGTGTGAGTCCTACAACTCAAATCCTGCACAGTAAATGAAACTGGGTTTTCTCCTAAGAGAAAACATTGGAAAAAGCTAGAAGGGAAAGAAAGTGAACAGAATTGAATGTTTACTGACTGCAACCAAAGGGTCTTGGAACTTCTTAACTTCCAGCCACCTCATATCATTTTTGCCTTAGATAACTGACTAGGTAATATAACTGAAAAATTTCCACAACGTCTGGTGTCTTAAGCATCCTAATTTGCGACTTCATGTCATAATACTCAATAGGCTCACTTTTGGAGTTGAAGAGAGGAACCACATTTGAGAGCTTAGAAAGATTCCTAACTTGGAGTCCCTTTTGTGACCCCTAAGTATAATCCAATGACTAAGAGAAGAGCAGTAGGGTGAAGAGACCTAAGTCACAGAATTAAATAGTGATCAGGTCAACGTGGAGTTTGAAGTCAAGAAGTCTCCTTCCCTACTTCTCAGCTGGTATAGAACTCAATTCTCTCAGACAAAAAAATTAATTCTTAGATACCCAATTCAATTTCCTATCCTCCATGTAACAGAAGATAGAAGTTAGTTTTTATTAAAAATCTCTAGTATGCCATAATGGACCATACATCCTAAATACTTCTATAAAATGGCATAAAACCATACCACTTAACCTTCTAGGCTCAAATGTTAATGAGACCTGAGAGATGACAATGTAAACATTAAAATGCTCAAACACTAAATATTAAAATCTTAGGACCACCACCCAACCATCCCACCAGGTAGACATGTGAATATTATAGACATGATCCACTATTAAATTATAAGAATGGGTAAGATTGTGCCACCTCAGGAGGTTAGTTAATTCCATGTTTTAAACTTAATTTAACTATGTGGTATTCATCTGTATTACAACTGGCTGCTTTATACAAGAACTGAGAAGAGAACATCCTCAACTAGTTTCACAATAGAATTTAAATAGCTTTCAAATTTAGAAGAATCTGGGAACAAATTAAGTTCTTTTTAAACTCCTAGAACAAGAAAGTCTACTTTCTATTATCACTTTCATGACTAATGGAATCATTCACAATAAAGTTTTATAAGCTGCATTATTCAGAAACTGTCCTGGTATAGCCTTTTGGATAGGTAAGCAGATAATTAAAATATGTTAAGACTATGGATCCTTGATATCTTAACCCTTGGTAAATTATATCTATAATCTTTAAAAAAAATAGCCAGACATCTGCAGTGTTAAAATAAGTTCCCATTATGCAAATTGAAAATTGACACAGTGGCACTTTCTTTAATAGATACTCAGATTTTAAAAATTATAATATATATAATAGATTTAAGATTGTTGTTGTTGTTGTTGTTAGGTGTCATTGAGTGAGGTCCGACTCATAGGGACCCTACATACAACAGGGTGAAACACTCCCAGACACTGTTCCGTGCTCCCATGCTATGTCAGGGTTTCTCTTCTATTCATAGGATTTTTAATGGCTGATTGTTTCAGGATTGTTTTGGAAGAAGGCTGCCAGGTCCTTCTATTTTTGTGGTGACGGGGATTGAACTCAGAGCCTCAAGGTACAAAGAGAAGCACTCTACTAAGCTAAACCTCAGCTTAGATGATGGCAATAAAATAATTGAGTCATGCTATATAATCATTAAAGAACTGAGACAGATGGAGCACCTTGTTAAAATGAGAGTGCAAGGTCTGGAGTGAACCCCTTTTTACCAGAATATATCATTTTCCAGAAACTAATTAGTAGAAATAAGAGAATTCTAAAAGAAAGTAGTTCCTCAGGTAATTATCCACAACATGACTAAAGCAAGAAATTAGGTATGGCTGGGGGTCTGCTTGGCACATACAACAAGATATCAGGACCAGAATAGATGAGAATAAAGATCTACTCTACTATATGCTCTAAGAGGCATAAATGAAAGGGTCAGGTGTTTTCAGCATATAGAATAAGAAAGATGAAAGAACAGAAACAGGAGTGATAAGGAATAAGAAAGGGACTCCATATGCAACTCATCCAGGTTAAAATATTTTATAAGCCTCTAACATTGGCTCCTCTGGTCTTAAATCCTTCTCTTAATGGAAAATAAATATTTTTATTTATATAAATCTTTATAATCAGTCTATTATTTCCCCAATTGTTAAAAAGATGACAGGAAGAAGACTAGTAATTAAAATGATGACCAAGCCAGGTGCTGTGGCACATGCCTAATTAATGTGACTCAGAAGGCTGAGGCAGGAGGTTCGCAGGTTCAAGGCCAGAGGCAGCCTGAGCAACTTAACAAGACCCTATCTCAAAATAAGAAATAAAAAAACATAGCTGTGGTGCAGCTCAGTGGTAGAACATTTGCCTATTATGCTTAAGGGCCTGAATTTAATCTGCCAGTGCTGAAAAAAAAATTCATTAATTTTTAAAAATAAAATAAAATGATGACCAAGATGGTAATTAAATTCCAGAAATAGGAAGTAAATTGCTTAAATGAGACAATAAATATAAGCTGCTTAAAACAGCAGAAGGCACATAAGAACACCCAGTAATTGTCAGGGGCTGGGATTTAGCTCCATTGGTAGAGCGCTGCACACAGTCTCTGAGGTCCCAAGTTCAATTCCCAGCACTGCAAAAATGGCAGAAGGACCTGGCAATCCACTCCCAAGGCACTCCCGAAACAGTCAGTCATTGAAAACCTTATGAGGGTCGCTATGAGTCGGATACCAACTCGACGGCACCTAACAACAACAACATGTAATTGTCAACTATTACTGTTTCTGCTATCACCATCATCTTCATCATTATCTTTGTCACAATGCCACTTTCATCATCAACCTCCCCTCCAACGGCATTCTTAGTCTTCCTCTGTTTGTATCATTTGGAAGTTTATATTGTGCTCTAAAAAAAAATACAGGTGAGCCAAAGGAGGCTCTTCTTTATTGATGCTTTTATTCCAACATTTAAAAAAAAATAGTCCACCTTGATCTCCATATTAAAAAGAGATTTAGCATTAATATCACCAAAATTAAAGCCATTTCACTGTTGTTTTTGGATGGTTTTTCTTAAAACCAAGCATTTATGCCATTTCTGGCACCTGCTTTGCACATAACCCTGGGGCTATTTCACAGCATGACTTGTGTACACTTATTCAAGACCAACAGAACTCCACGATCCTGCTTGTATCCTGTCTGCTTCCCAAGCTCTACATCAGCAACAGCTTTACCTTCTAGGAAAAACAGAATCTTAGACTTTAAGCTTTCAAATCTGTGTATCAACCAAAAAAATGGTAATGCTTAAAGTATTTCCTGCATCATTTATTGCTTGTTTAAAACCTAACATTGTTAAGCAACAATTCGTAAAGCAAAAGAGTAGGAAAGTTTAGGCACTTTCCTATAATGACCACCTAGGGACTTGTTACTGGAGTGAGTCTTCTTGTCATGGCAGAGCAGACATAGAGCAAGCCTTCTGTCTTCTGAAGCAGATGGTCCTCACAACCCTGTCCTGGAGGTGTTCAGCTTTGAAAATAACCCAAAACAGAACATCCTGTCCCCAGTCCTGAGGCCTGCACTCTGAAAGGCGACAGCTGGCTGATCGGCACTGATAAGGAACAAAGGGTGTTGAGCAGCTTATTACATAGAAGTATCTCAGATAACTAAAGTGATGTGCAGACATTTCTGAAAATGGATCAAGTGGTCTCCTCAAAAATTGGAAAAGTCAAAGTACCTTTTTTCTCCTGGTGGTTCCGGTAAGCTGTAAGCTCTCTGCTCTATAAGACACAGAACAATAAAATGAAAACTAAGATAGAAAGTCACATGTTAGTCTGAAATGTACACATTCACCACATTTTATCACTTAACACACTACCAGTTAGAAAATAATGAGAAAATAAACTTATATAAGCAGGGCATTGCTCTGGATATCTTTATTGCTTTCTGTAGTTTGGCACGGGTAGGAAGGAGGTCAAATTTATGACTTTATGACATAAGTAAGCAAGGGGAAGCAGATATTTTTCAGAAGTGCAGAAAATTCGTTGTATATTTTTAGATACTTCTCACCAGAGCTTCATCCCTTACTCAAACACTAATTCCCCAACATATAGAATCAATAAATAGCAGCTTTGTTAGCAAAGCTCAAAGGAAAAGTTTTGAAGGCCAGCATAAGGAAGAGTCCATCTAAAGACAGCTGTAATGTCTTTATAAAAATCCTCACAGCAGCCAGTTCAGAGATGTGCTTTCTGGCTCATGGGAAAGAAGAAGCACCTTTCCCATTGGACTTGTAGGACAGAAGGCCAGGCTCATGCAAGCTTACGCCATCTTGCCAAAGTTGGAGTACTTACTAAAGGGATGGAGCAGAGACATTGACTTAGACAGGGAGAGAGACTGAAGGAGGGAACGGCCACTGTGGAGCACACCATCTACAGAGCAGGACAAATCCTTTACCATGACAATCCAAAACAGAGACGAGGCAAAACTAGGTTTTCAAGGGAAATGGGTCAGATATATAAGGAGAATTAAGTAAATATCCCCTGAAATGAGTACATATCAATATTGTACCTAGAACTAATGTACATGTAATAGAAAATCTACTTCGAAGAAGTTGAAGGCTTTCTTTTATAGCTATTATAAAATGTTCCTCAAATTAAGCCACAGACAGAAACCATACTTCTCATTCTAAATAGGGTGAAGTTCTGAGAAAAGATATCTAAGATAATTAAGATATAAAGTAATAGAACAGACTCAGACAACTGGACACAATCTAAGAGGATCCCATGCATCAGTTGATAGTAACTTACAAAAATCTCTTGACTTTATTCCTCAAATTCTTAAAGGTAGAATGCTTTTGTTCATCTCGGTGAGGCTGTAATTATTTCAAAATTGGCAACATTCTATCTAAACATATAGTCTACCAAAAGGAATTATAAAACTTGATGTTGCTTCATGTATGTGAACATTAAATGATTAAGTTGTGGCTCAAGAAAGGTCTAAGAAATAATAGTAAGTAACCCTTTAGAAATGATGAGGAAGAGAGAATATCAAATTTGAATAAAAGTCCTGAAAAAGCATCCTAAGTTTGGATATCTGTATTACACTTCATATTTGGGACCTTTCCCCTGGGGCAAGAGGAGACTTGGACTCTCTTCAAATAGAGAAAAATCATAGGAATCTTCAGAATTCATCAAGAGAATTTACAGCAACATGCATGCCCATACAATGTTTAAACAACTAAATAATGAAACATTAGAATATATACTTAAATTAGGCAAGTTTTCATACCTGTGTTTTAATTATACAAACACAGTTAAAATTATTCCTTCTTCCTTAGCAAGTAATTTACTCTTCATAGCCACATGGTCTGACTGACCTAAGTGGTATCAATGCCAATGTTTGCAACTATACAGGTCAATCCAGTGGAGTCTCATTACCTGCAATGTGTACTGACCTAAAATCACTGGGTTGTGTGTGATTCTTACCTTCTGGATAGTATCAAAGCGCATTCTAATAGCCTTGCCCTTAAATATTGTGCCGAAGGACGAGGTTTTATTTACAGAAAAACACAAAGGAACTGATGTTAACTTTTTATTATTTCTAATTCAATTGCAAAGATTTAAGGTTTGTAAGTAAGGCAAGGATACTGTTCCTTGTCCAATAAAAAATTCATAAGTTAGGGCACTTTCCCCCTAGCAACCAGTTTCCTTTTGGTTGTCTGGCAAATAATCTCAAACTTCACAACTCGCTGACTTTACAGATCAGAGAAGCCACAGATGGAGAGGCAAGGCCATCACTGCATGGGAATATTAAACAGGTTTTCCAACCAGTGACAGTGTACAGCTAATTCACCAGCTAGGACTATCAGTGAAAAAGTGTCAAGTTGCTGTTTAGAGGAACCTAAACTGGGGCTGGGATTTAGCTCAGTGGGTAGAGCACTGCGCTGCAGTCTCTGAGGCCCCGAGTTCAATTCCCAGCACTGCAAAAATGGGAGAAGGACCTGGCAATCCACTCCCAAGAAAATCCCGAGTTGGATACCGACTCGACGGCACCTAACAACAACAAAGTAAGGTTGAGGTGACTTGGAACCTGAGAAAGACCCATGGAATGAAAAAAAAAATATCCAGCACAAATTCAATCCACATTCTTTTTCCTGTCTTTAAGGTAATTATATGTTTGTTTGTTTGTTTTCTTACCGTGCTGGGGATTAAACCCAGGCCTTGCACATGCTAGGCAAGTGCTCCATTGCCCCAGCCCTAGTTTTATCTGTTTTTTCACTCCAAGAACTTTTCTTTTAGAATCTGCTCATTCCAAAAATAAAAACTGGTGTTCATTACCAGTCGTACTTTCTTCTCTAATACATTCCAGTAAAAAAAAAGGGGTGGTGGTGGTGGACACGGAGTAGCACTTGTTTTGTACTTTATTCATCTTGTCTATCGTATTCACTTAACAAGTATTTATTGAACAGCAGTTCTTAGCATAAAGATTCTATCTCAGCATTGTTCTACATAGCACAAAAATGAAAAAAAAATACTAAAAATATAACAAAGTAAGAAGAAAAAAATGAAAAGAGGAAAAAATGAAATAAATCATTTTAAAAAATTTGAGGTTTTGCCAGGAGGCTTGTTCATGCTAAGTAAATGTTTCACCACTGAGCTGCACACACCCCCTGCTCCTTTTTTAATTTTTGAGACAAGGTATCACTAGGTTTTGCAAGCTGCAGCAGGGACAGCCAGCTTATACCCAATTTTAAACGTTGGATTTTGGAAAACAGAGTACTTAAGCATGTCTCTTGCTTTCTGAGTCTTTTATGGCTCATATTATGGATAAGAGACAAGAAAGGCATTAGTTAATACATTGAAAATTTTTCACTAAATATTATGTATTTCACATTGGCATGAATACTACCAAATATACCTTTAATTATTATACAATATATTCACAAAAAGCATGAAACACTTATAGTTCAAGATGAAGTTTAAAATGGAAGAAGTGGCTGACAGCAGCTGTAAGGGGAGCTTGAAGTCATCCGTATAGTTGATCTATTTATAGATCTGAGTCCACTTTTGAAAACTCATCAAGCTGTACTCTTATAATTTGCATTTTTTCTTGTAGATATACTATATTTTAATGAAAAGTTTACTGTTCAATAGTTATATTTCTGATGGCTTACACCGTCACTTCTCCCAAAATGCTGAGATATATCTACTCATGTTGTAACTATGTTATTATGTCAACTCTCCAAAGTCCTTTACGAAATAAAGAAGGAAATAAACTCCATTGTGCAATGCTTTAGATTAGAGGAGTTAGATTATTTCAGCCCTTTATATATAGAACAAAAGTAATTTTTATAATTTACTTAAATAAAAATCTTCTAAACCCTCACAGTAGTATGTATACCTGGAATCAATTCTAGTTTTCACTATCCCTGAGGGAAATATCTTATTTAAATGATAAAGTAACAGAGAGATATATATGTATGTATAATTTCATCAAAATTAAATCTATAACTTGACTGATATCCAATGAGAAAAGGATTTTGTTAAGCTTAGAAAAATCAGTTGTGGAAATGGAAAAAAAACTTGCCTCCTGTTTTTGTGTATCTTACGTATTTACTGAAAGACTATTCTGGAAGAGAAAACTTTCAGAGCCAAATGGTTAATCATGCTTACCCTCACTTGAATTGCACACCGTAAAATCACGCACCAGTCGAGTTTTTCCTAAAGAAATTTTTGGTGATGAGCAGGAATAAGAACGTGAGCGGATTCCAGAAAGCAATGATTCCTAAAAGAGATCATAATGGGGTTTTTTAAATATTCTACGTGAGACTGAAAGTACATATTCACCATGAATGTTACTAAATCACTAGCTTTGAAGGAAGATTCAACCTGAACACTTCTTATATGATCTTATTAATTATTTGTTTGTTTGCCGTTCACAGCTTTTAAAATGTTTTCCTTTTAATGCTTGGTAAACCGGAGGCTTTAAGAATCGTTTCTATATATATTTTAGGATACACTGATGCCATGCCAACAACTTGGTTAAAGAAAATTTAATAAAATGACTTTTTCTCTGCATGTTCAACAATGAGTTTGACTTAATTTTTTTTACCTGAATCGTTGGTCATTTTCTTATACTATAGCATGCAAACAAAATTCTGTACAGAGCTCTCCACACTTAAGAATTATTAGAAGGTAGAGGAATAGATATTTAACAATTATAAGAGTTTTTAAAGCTTCCAAACGGCTATTTACAATGTTAGCTGCAACTTCTAGGGAAAAATACATCAGGTCAATATACAAATCTTTTTGTCTGTGCTCATTTTTCAACAGACCTTTCATCAAGCAGTTCCTGTTTGAGTATCACTGATTTATCCATCTTCAGTATTATTACTTTTTAATGGCCTGCCATTTCTGTCCCTGTTTTCCCAATTACGTATTACTTCTATTATCATATTGGCAACATAAATGAAAATTCAAGATGGCAAGATAATTAAAACATGGTTTTCTTACATGCTCCAGAAAATTTAAATGAATATGCAATAGAACTCCATTAAAGCCATTTATGGTATCCAACTACTATCCCATAGAGGCCTTAGGATTAATCTGTCCACGCATTTTTAAGATATCACTTAAGGTTAGGACTAAAAGAAAGCAATGTGAAATTCTTTACTAAAATTAAGACATCAGAAACTGTCCTCCACAAGCACTAGTTCCTTCTCTTCCTCCTAAGTAAAAACACATGTTTCCCCTGAATTCATTGGTTAAAGAGCCCAGAGTAAAGTTGAAAACATCAGCCTGACCCAGCTTCAAAGGGCGTTGGGCTGCAGCTCCCTGACTGCTTTATCAAGGAGCACCACCAGGCCTGGGGGCTGAGAAGGGTTGCAGGACACTGAGCTGTTCCTTAACTCTAACAATGAGGTGGCCACAAAAGGCCCTAGCCAAATGCCATCCTCTTCATTTAAGTCATGTATGGTAATCATTTTTCATGACAATGGAACTTTGAAAATGGGCCAAACCCTTTGGCAAAGTTATATAAGGCAATTACAGAGACAAGGCAAGATAGACTTTACAGGACAGATTCTTCTTAAAAATGAACAACATGAAACTGTTCACAAAGACTGAATTATTTTTTATTCCAAGTTCTGCTGAGTTTTTAACAATTCCATTCAAGCTCAAAACTAATTAGTATCAACATTAACAACAATACCCATTTTTTTTACTTTGATTATACTCATTTTCATACTCATTTCTTATGTTGAGGTTATTTGGATGGGGGGTGGGAGAGTTTTGAACCCAAGGCCTTGCACAAGTTAGGCAAGTGCTCTACCACTGAGCTGTACCAGCAGCCTCTTTTTTAATTTTTTATTTTGAGACAAGGTTTTGCTAAGTTGTGTAGGCTGTCCTGACCTTGGACTTGCGGTCCTCCTGCCTCAGCCTCCAAAGAAGCTGATGTCTAAGGAATGGGCTACAGTGCTCAGGTTTGTCTGGGGTTTCTGTTTGGTTGGTTGGTTGATTTGGTTTTGTTTTGTTTATTGTTTCGTGGTGCTTGGGACCAAACCCAGACCTTGAGCGTGCTAGGGAAATGCTCTACTGAGCTATATCCAAGTCCCTACTTCTTATTATCCAGAAGTATCACCTGACATTCAGGTTCAAAAGATGATGATAGCTCTACAAGTTTCAGAGTTTAAGGTAAAGGATAGAGGATCTGTGGTCAGAAGACTTTGAGTAATGACTATATTACCAAACTGGGGCTACCTAGATAAAACTCTAACCCTTCCAAAACCGTATCTTCTCAAAAAAGAAAAGAAAAGAAATAAAGGCAAGGAAGAGAAGAGCACTACTTATGTCCTAGGTGAGTTATGACAGAAACTACTTCAAAAATTCTGCATTTTGCAAATACATAAATTTGGTAGGGCATGCTACAAAAATACAAAAAAAAAAGTATTATCTTAATAACCATATGTTCTCAGCAAGAGAAGTTTTGGCATTGCACATATTGTTTTACCATAGCAACCTCAGTTTAAAAAGAAAATAAGTGGACAATAAACTATACCAAACAGAAAGAAAACAGGTTCAAATACAGAAGGGCTTTCTTTGTAAAACTGAAAGAATGTAGTTAGGATTTTTGAAAGAACAATCACAACAAAATGAAACTCTCATTTAAAATTGCCAACCTAGGACCGATGGAGAAACTAACAAAGTTTATGATGCTACAGATTAATTCAGGAAGCCAAGAATGCTTAACAAGCATCAATTCTGCCTTACCAACATCATTTACCTCTGCTCCTGGGCTAGGTAGCCTGCAGCTGTAGCACTGTGGTGTCAGATCCCATCAGATCTTGGAAGCTAACCTGGGTCGATCCTGGTTAGTACTTGGATGGGAGACCGCCTGGGAACACCAGATATTGTAGGCTTGGGAGAAGGACCTGGTAAGCCACTCCCCAAAATCAATCCGCCATTGAAAACTCTATGAATTGCAGAGAAGCAGTAACAATACTGTTTCCCCTGTTGTATGTAGGGTCGCTATGAATCAGATACCAACTAAATGGCACCCGACAACAACAACAACCACCTGGGCTAGGTAAAAATTTATGTGAGCAAAACAAGTTTGGTCACTTAACACATTTACTACTACCAGTTTTTTTCCCTTTGTTTACAATGTTCTGAGATGGAATCATTCAAAATAAATCTCTAAAAATGATAATCTAGCATGACATGTTTGGGCCTTGGGAGTGATTTATTTCTAACCTGTGTCTTGACCCATCTCCCAGGTGACAGCTTCACACCTCCCTTCTTACTCCCAACTCCACCCTCCTGAGCTTCCAGCTAAGCCTGCCCAGGCAGGGCCACACTGCATATTCTCATGTGTGCCCAGAGGCCTACATCCAAACAGCCCAGTGGCTCTGGCATTGGCATATTCAATATATAAATGACTACTCTGTGGAGGTTTCAATAATTACATTTACAAAACAAAAATAGGGAGGTGAGCATTAACTCAAACTTGCTTTTGTTTCATTGTTGTTGTTGCTGTTAGGTGCTGTCGAGTCGGTGTCCCACTCATAGGGACCCTACATACAACAGATGAAATAGTATTGTACTTCTCTATTATTCCTAGGGTTTTCCATGGCGGATTGTTTTTTGGGAGTAGGTTTCCAGGTCCTTCTCCCAAACCTACAGCACCTGGTATTCCTAGGCAGTCTCCCATCCAAGTCCTAACCAGGCCTGACCCTGCTTAACTTCTGAAACCTGACGGGATCGGACACCACAATGGTATGGCTGCAGGCTTTGTTTTTTGAGGTAATTGCAATGGCTTTGGCTGGGTAGAAATGTTCATTTGGAGTAAAAGAAAATGGAATAAAAAAATAAAAAAGGATTCCTTATATGAAATGTTAAAATTTTCCAAGTGTGTGAAAAATGGCATGTACTCCTTGTGAATTAATGAAAACATAAATGAGCCATTATAAGGCCCGTAAACATTAAAACAGTCATAGAGCTTAAAAAGATGTCAAGCAGATATCACAAATCTCTACCCCTCACAAAAAGTTTGTCCATGAGTAAAACAGAATTTGTCTTTCAGATAGAGATGGATACATTTTTACACAAAACATTCTGCACACTCACAATAAATTGAATTAATATCAATAAGAATACCTTTGACAGCAGATTACTTGACAGAGAAAGTGATTCAGTCCTGCAGATATTAAAATCCGGTTCAGTATTAGTGTCCAAGGAGTCCAATTCATCACCACTAGGAATCCCAGTTCTTGAGGAACACTGAGATACTGGAGGGTAGCAAATGGAAGGCTGCTCAGGATGTCCTTCTCCTTCACTGTCAGCTACCAGGGCATCAAGGCTAGAACTAAAGAACAGAGTAAGTCAATAACCCAAAAAGCAGACAGACGTTGGTGTCTATTTCTCGGAGTTCAGATTCGCTTACTGGTATGAGGTACAATGGTGTTCATTTAATTTCCCACTGACATTTCATTAGTTTTTACTCTTTTTTCCTCCCTCCAAATCTCTTTTTAAATGAAATTTTACTTTTCCCCAAATGAACATTTCTACCCAGCAAAAGCCATTTCAATTACCTTACGAAAAGAAGCAAGTTTGAGTTGATGCTCACCTCCTTATTTTTGCTTTGTAAATGTAATTATTAAAAGCTCCACAGAGTAACCCTTCATATACTGAACATGACAATGACAGAGTTACTGGGCTGTTTGGATGTAGGCCTCTGAGCACATATGAGAATATGCTGTATGGCCCTGCCTGGGCAGGCCTTTCTGGAAGCTCTGGAGGGTGGAGTCAAGGGTAAGGAGGGAGGTATGAGGCTCCCACCTGGGAGTTGGGTCAAGACACAGGTCAGAAATAAGTTGTTCACAAAGCCTCAAACATGTCACATTAGATTATTATTTTTAGAGATTTATTTTAAATGATTCCATCTCAGAACCACATAGTGATTCTACTTGACTGCAACTTTTCTTTCCCCATTTAACTTTCATAACCGTAAAAGTAAAAGGAAAGAATTTGACCTTCCACATTCCAGGTTCATTCCATACCATTTACATTTTTAACCACTCAAGCATCAAGGCCAACAGCATTCATGGGCATGTTAATGAAAATTACATTATCCTTTAGTCACTTCAGTTTCGGAGTTAAGATTTTAATCCAACACAACACAGTGAAACCATCTTGATTTTGAACTATAAACAACCAGAAGATGAGACTTTTTTATTAATCCATCTGGGTTATTTTTCTTTAAAACACAGGCCATTTAATGGAAACAGAGCATCAATTTCATAAATTACATGATGAGTCTCTGTGCTTCTAACGCAAACCCTTAGATCAATGTCTAATCCTAGAACTATTTCACCAGCACAACAAGACAATAAAAAAGCCAGCAGTTAAGTACAGGCCACTACTGACATCACAGAGGATTTCCAAAGTGGGATTTTCTCCTTTGAGAACTCATTGAGGAGATTCACCTTGGCCTGGAGCAGGAGAGGATGAACTGAAGGTGGGCTTCACACTGACAGTGGGTTGGATATTTACAATTATGTCCACATCCAAATATCTTAGAGTCTATTAGATTATTTCTAATTAAAAAATGAAGCTCAATGTTTAGAAAATCTTCCTGTAAACGTGAATGCTTTGAAATTATGATAAATTACAGTTATTTCAACATACTGTGTGGTTTCCTAATACAAAATAAAGCTAAAGGTGAAAGGAGACCTGAAGGCGGGTCAAAGCTTGTTGATGTCTTGTGCCTCTGTATCTGTTTCTCAATTTGTGATCTTGGTAATAATGCAAATTACTTGTTTAAGTAGTTAGCAGCCTGCAATAATATACTATTCTAAGCATAAGCCTTTTCAGTTATAGCCGGCATTTCTCTTTTACTATGAACATACTCTAGATGTTTTGGTTTTATTTTTGAATACTATAAAACATTTTTTTCCTCTTAATTCAAATTGGACTTCTGTTTTCCTTTGTTAAGCTATTAACCTAAGATGTTGGTAGCACAACAATACTAGTAGGTTCTCATTTTATGTTAATATTTTTCTGGGATATGAAATCAATTCATTAGGTTATGACAATAATTTTCTTTTATAATAATATAGAATAGAAAATACCATTATACATTCTACATGTTATTTTATAAAACTTTGCTTAAATATTTGTGTGGGGGGATGATTGTGTGACATGCATTTTCTACTGTGGATCATGGCAACACAAAAAAAAAGATTCAAAAAATACCAGTTTTAGAATGAAACACTTTTTTCACCTCTTAAGTTTCTGCTGTTGTATATTTTCAAATTATGTTTTATTGCTTATTTTCTCTTTATGGCTTCTCAAAAGAGCTATTAAGTTTAAATAATATAATGGTTACATATTGGGCATATTTCACTGAAAAGTTGGAATTTTCTTCCTACAGTTAATTTTAATGGCAAATACGGACATAGAGGGAAAAGGCTCACAAACAAGTTAAAGAAAATGCAGAGGACAAATGTTCTGTCAGAAGAATTGCAACCACATGGGCGACAGCTCTGAGGCAGCAGTTACTCCTGACAACAAACTATTGAAGGCAGAGCTGCTGGGAAACAACTGATGGGTTGCATCAAAGTCTCCACTTAGTTGTCTTTCCCAATTGTCACTGGTAAATGACGAAATCTTTGCTAAACTCTCATGTTAGAAAGGCAGAGTATCTGAAATGCACCCACATATAGACCTGAAACTCTAATGTCTTCATTCGACATTCTGACTGATAAAAAAATCCATACTGTGTTTGGCTGGCCTGCCACAATTAATGTGATATACTCCTAGTTTGAAGGGTTCAAAAGTGGTAGTAATTTTACAATACATCCTCACTATTACTGAGAATGAAGAAACATGGAATTGAACAAGTTCATTGCAAATTACTTGTTATGAGGCAAAATTTTAATCATTTTATATATTATTTTTTTCTTAGAGAAAGTAATTGGTTCAGAGGACAGAGGGGCATAAATATGTTGTGCGATCTCCTTTAAAATAGAGTCATGTGACTTCTTTCGTGAATGTGTATTTATATGACTTAGGTTAAGGAAACACAATATAATACCAGTTGCAACATCTACCTATTGTGGATAAGCCACTGCTACCCTAAGACAACCTTAACTTTCCTATTAGGATTTCCAAATAGTTTGTATTTTATGGTGAAACTACACTTCCCAAAAGTGTTAGTGTGGCTATAACTTTTTCTGCTTAAGGGCTGATCTTTTCTACAAACCTGTTCAACCCTTGTGAGCAGGGGTAGGATTCAGAATGAATGCTAGGAGCTTACAATGTATAGTACTGCTAAATCAGGTAAATCCTATTACAACACTTACATATGATGTGGACAGAAAGGTGCTGCATCTGCATTTGTGTGCACTACTTCATAAAATATTGCTTTAAACCTAAGAAAACTTAGCACTTAGGTCTTAGCCTTGTCCCTATGTCAATCAGTTTTCATTGTGTCCCCCAATTTTCTCTTTCATTAGAGGTTTCTAGTTTTACTTTGAGTTCAATTGTGTTGCACACATCTGCTGACAGGGGAGACATAGGGCCATCCTAGCATCAAAAGGACCCTTCTGGGGTCCTAAGTCTTCGCCTTCATTCTGGAGGGAGAAGTTTTCAGTAGGATGGCTTCTCCTTCCTCTCCTTGAGCTGTGCCATCTTTACAGAAGTTCCGACTGTCATTAGTCAGAGCAGATAGGTTTTGGGTTTTGGTTTTTTGAGACAAGGCCTCACTCTGTAACCCAATTCACAAACTTCCTGCCTCAGCCTCCAGAGAGCTGTAATTACAGGTGTTTGTCACCATGCCTGGCTTAGTTTTTCTTGTATTTTTATTTATTTATTTATTTTTGTTTGTTTGTTTGTTTATAGTACTGGTGGGACTGAACCCAGGATCTCACACACACTTTGCAAGCGCTTTACCACTGAGCTACACCCCAATCCCCTGCCCCTTTTATTTTTTATCTTGAGATAAGGTCTCACTAAATTATGCACTAAATTATGGCCTCAAACTTACAATTCTCCTTCCTCTGCCTCCAGAGTCACTGGGATTACAGGAATGCAGCACCATTCCTGGCATGTTTTCTTATATTTCAGAAAGGAACAACTCTATCTGTAGCAGTGGAATGGTTAAATTTCCCTGAGCAAGACCATGAAAGTATAATTTAGATACTCTGAGAATACTTTCTTTTAGAGAACAGAGAGATAATTTATGTCTTTTCTACCCTTTATTCCTAGAATGCATCCTTAAAGAACTTCTTGAGATCTGGGGTCACATGCTCCATAGATCTTAAAGATTTGATCAGCATGAACTAATCACACACAGTTCTATCTATTTATGCAGGACTAGAATTTTGCCTGGACTCTCAGCTTCTTATCCAAAGCAGGTGTGTGGAAAGCCCAAAATAACCTAACAATTCAACTTAACATAATAACCGCTTGCCATCATCTCCAGAACCATAACTCATACAATGCGAACCTAGAGTAAGTCTTTTATTATTATGTATCCAACATAATCTTTGGTATCAACACCTGTCACTTAAAGTTTTACAAACCCAAGTTGTAGATCAGTGCAAAATACAGCACAGTGAGTGCCACTGTTGATTGCTGTTCCTCTCCCTTTCTCTCTACCCTGTCTTGTGCTCTGCTGAGAGAGTTATATTCATGTTCATTCATAAGTAAACATTTATATACATGCTCACGTGAGTGCATATTTTACGTTCATTTTGATTCATGACTGTACATGTGAAATGGGCATATACTCATAGGGTTAGGACATAAGAGGAAAATAGACTGATCACTAAGGAAAGTGGAAATTGACTTAATACCTGAAGCAAAAAGTCAATAGCATGTACAGATACAGATGCAGAAACACACACACATGCACATACACATTTGCTCTCATATCATGAACAATGAAACTACTGTTGAAATGACATTCTATATACACACAAAATATATATAAATGTAACTACACATTACAGAGCATAAAAATAAAACACTCACAAGCCCACCCAACCTGAAACTTGAACACTGATCATACCGTGGACACTCCCTCATGGTCCACTCCTTTCCCATTCCCTTCTCTGAATAGTTAGAACAACTATCTT
Organism: Pedetes capensis; assembly: GCA_007922755.1. Taxonomy (NCBI): domain Eukaryota; kingdom Metazoa; phylum Chordata; class Mammalia; order Rodentia; family Pedetidae; genus Pedetes; species Pedetes capensis. Next base: position 67,409 of record VMDO01006468.1, read on the forward strand.
GGATTTCAGGATTTTCCCTCCTCGTTCTCTTGTTTTTCTTTATAGCTTATGCACGTATATAAGAATAAGTTTGATTTTGCATTCTATAAAGCTGAAATCTAAATGAAGTATTTTGTGGCTTACTTTATTTGTTCAGCTTCATGTTTCTGAGATGTGTATTATTATGCAAACAGATGTGGTTGTAGTTAATTCATTTGCCTTACTGTACAGCATGTCATATACAGAATTTAAAACTGTACATCATTAGTTATCTATTCCCCATTTGAGTTATTTCCTGCTTCTATCAATACTCATGTATATGACTGCTGGTATACAGTAATGAAATGCATATTCAACCTTACAAGGTAATGTCAAATTATTTTCCAAAGCTGTTTATACAGTGCTCACTTCTGCCATTGGTGTATAGGAGTTTCCATTGTATGCATGTTCACCAAAACATGGTACTGTTGTTGTTGTTGTTAGATGCAGTAGAGTCAGGGCCAACTCATAGCAACCCTATCTACATCAGACAAAACACTACCCAACACTGTGCCATGTTCAGCACTGTTGTCACTGTTTCTCTGGTATTTATAGGGTTTTCAACGGCTGGCTATTTCAGGAGGGGGCTTCCAGGTCCTTTTCCCAATGGTACTTTTAGACTTTTTAATTTCTGCCACTCTAACAAGTATAAAATGGTATCTCCTTGTGGTTTTCTTCTGTTATATTTTAGTTAGTTGTCTTACCTGCCTTACTTTCAGGTCAACGTATATAGGAAATAAGGGGGGGGGC